>JAJPUD010014035.1:0-39923 GCA_023553655.1 Myrmecobius fasciatus | reverse complement strand
ATTGGGGTTAAGTGACTTGCCCAGGGTCACACAGCAAGGAAGTGTTAAGTGTCTGAGTCCAGACTTGAACTCAGATCTTCCTGACTTCAGGGCTGGTGTCTATCCACTTCACCACCTAGCTACCCCTACTTTTCTGTATTTTTGTGAGGTTCTTGTGCCCTAATACATATGCAGCTGTAGCAAAGGTAGAGTTTTTTAAATTAATTTTTTCCTGCTGAGATCAAACATATTTAACTTTTCTAATACTCTCTTCATCTCCCCAACTTCTTTCTTATATATTATTTCATTAGATTTATATAATTCTGAGAATAGAGAGTTAAAATCCTCTAGTAGTAGAGGCTTACTGTATGTTTTCTCCTGTAGTTCATGTAACTTTTTATTTAGGAATTTAGATTACATGTCATGCGGTTAATATATATTTAGTATTGATATTGCTACTTTATCTATTGTACCTTCTTAATAAAAGGTAGTTTTCTTGCTTACTTCTTTGAAGTTGACCTACCTTTGCTTTTGTTTTCTCTCTAACTTTCTCTCTCCATCAATTTATCTATTTATTCATTTAACTATTTATTTTTAATCTTGACTGAAATATAATAGATTCTGCTCTAGCCCTTATTTTTACTCTGTGTGTGTCTCCCTCCTTGAAATGTGTTTCTTGTGAAACAGCATGTTGTTCAATTCTAGTTTTCATTCTATTCTACTATGCTATCTATTTTATGGGGGACTTAATCTCATTCATATTCATAGTTATGTTACTAGATATATATTTTCCTTCATTGTATTCTTTGGGTTTTTTGTTCTGTTTGTCCTTGTTTGTCCTGGTTGTCCTCTTTTTCCTTGTTTGGTTATTCTGTCCATTTTCAAGAAAGCAAAGCAAGGGCAGCTAGTTGGTGCAATGGATAGAGCACCAGACCTGAAGTCAGGAGGACTTCAGTTCAAATCTGGTCTCAGATACTTAACACTTCCTGACCCTGGGCAAGTCACTTAACCCCAATTGCCTTATCTAAAATAAAATAAAAATAAAAACAAACCACAAACATATTTTGCTTTTAATCACTGTCTCTCTTAATTTTTCCCCCTGTCTATATAGCCTATTTCCTTTTCTTATTCCATTCAATCTATTTCTCTTTAAGCTAAGAGATTGCCATCCCCAGCTGAGTGTGTAGAATATCCACTGTTTGAGCTTATTATAAAGTGAAAAGGTTAAAGTACCACTTTCTACTCCTTTGATTTTTCCCTTGTATTGGAAAAGGTCTTCTTTTCATATCTCTTTTATGTGAAATAATTATCATTCCCTTCTCACAGTGCACTCCACTTTCTCACAACTTTCTTTTATTTTTTTTTTGAAATCACTCCATCATCGTCAACTAACTCTCTTCTTTCTATATATACTCCTTTTAAAGGCCCTAAACATGATAATTCATTACAATTAGAATATAAGTAATTTACTCATTTAATTCCTTATGATTTGTATTTTTCCTTACTTTTTTTTTTTCCTGAGGCAACTGGAGTTAAGTGATTGACCAGAGTCACATCTAGGAAGAATTAAATGTCTGAGGTCAGATTTGAACTCAAGTCCTCCTGACTTTAGAGCTGGTCCTCTATCCACTGTGCCATCTAGCTGCCCCCTTTCTTTACCTTTTTAAACCTCTCTTGAGTCTTACTTTTAAAAGTCTTATTTTCTATTCAACTCTAGTCTTTTTATTAGGAATGCCTGAAAATTCTCTTATTGATTATCAATTTCCCCCCTGAAAGATTCTAAGAAATTAGATGGAAGAAGTGAACAAACAAAAGCAAAGAAAGAAGTTGACTCATGAAAAGTTACTATGCTGATAGGGAATATTGAGACACAGATTCAAAGACAAGCAGGCTAAAACATCTAAAAGTAAAGGCTCAAAGAAAAAAAATACTAAGTTTTGACATTTTAATTATTCTTAGTTATAATCTTAGCTCCTTTCACTTTTGAAATATTATATCTTAAATCCTCTGAAACTTTAAAGTGGAATATCCAATCTAGAGAAAGTATTATGGAGACAGAAGTTGATTGAAGCATACTATTATCACTTTTTTTTCATTTTACCTTTTTGTTCTGATTTTTCCTTTTCAGCATGTCTTGTGGAAATATATTAAAAATGAATATACACATAGAAACTATATCAGAGTACTTGCTAATGTGGGAAGAAAAAAGGAAGAGAAGGGAGAAAAAATGGCACAAAGTCTTATCAAAATAAATGTTGAAATCCATCTTTATATTCAATTGTCAAAAAATAATATACTATTAATATACAATTTAAGAAAGATGAATAAGCTAAATCTTCTCTGATCCTGACTGTGGCTGTATGATATTTGAGCTGTTTCTTTATGATTGCATACAAAATTTTATCTTTGACCTTGGAGCTCAAAGTTTTGTCATAATAGTGCTGGGATTTTCTTTTGTTTTTCATTTTGGGACTGTCAGGAAATGATTAGTGAATTCTTTTAATTTATTTTTATCCACTAGTTCTAGGATATTAATTTTCCTTGATACTCTCTTCAAATATGGCATCTAGAATTGTTTTCTTTTTTTCTTTACTATTTCACTCAATTTCTCTGTTTCTTTGTTTCTGTGTCTGTTTCTCTCTCTTTCTTGATCATGCCTGCCAGGTAATCCAGTAATTCATATATTATCTGTCCTTGATCTGCTTTTCAGGTTAATTGTTTTTCTGATGAGATATTTCACATTTTCTTCTATTTTTTTTTTCATTCTTTTAACTTTTTTGTTCATCTCATGGAGCCATTACTTTCCATTTGCCCAATTCTGAATTTTGAGGAATTTCTTCAGTAAGCTTCTGTGTCTGTTTTTCTCCTTTTGGCTGGTTCTACTTTGTAAGGAGTTCATTTCTTCATTGGATATCTGTGCTTCTTTTACCATTTGGCCAATTCTGTTTTTTAAGGTATCATTTTCTTCATTTTTTTTGTGCCTTTTTTATCAAGCCCTTGAATCTTTTCACAATTTTCTTGCATCACTCATTTCTTTTCAAAATCCCTCCTCTCTCTTGATTTTTAAAGTTTGTCATCTCTATTCCAACTTTGCAATTTTTTTCCTTTGAAACTTTGCTTGTACATCTTTTAACATTTTTGTCTTCTAAATGTCTTTCTTTTTTCTCTCTCTAACAATGTTAACTTTTTATGGTCAGCTTCTTTTTTGGTTTTCTTGTTTTCTTTACCTTTACATTAATGTTTTTTTACATTAATATTACTTGACTGCCTTACTATATGTGTGAGTTGGTGCATGTGTAAATGTTTATGTGAAAAACTCTGTTATGACTTAATGCATATGAGAAAATGGCCAGATAGATAGATAGATAGATAATTTCCCCACATTTATTTCTTGCCTTTTAACTTTATGTTAAAGCTGGCCCACACTCCTAGGGTAGAGAGGACACTGTCCAGAGTTTCAGATTTTTCTTTGATCTATTCAGAAATTGTTTTGGAGATTTGTAAACTTTGAAGGTTGTTTGATTTAAGTAAAGGTGCGATCATTGTTCTTCTGTTTGTCCTCTATTCTTTATCCAGGAATAGACCATATTCCCCAGTAGCTACTAGTGCTAGCACTCCTTTTGGCCCTGGAACTGTGACCACATTCCTTGTTCTCCTGCACCTCTCAAGCGCTAGTTTTTTTTTTTTCTTTTTGTCTTAGAAGTGAGACTAAGGTGTCTGATTCCTTGTGAATGACCATATGTGTTCTTCTCTACCCTTGCACTATGAATAGTCTCCTATTTCCCTGCAGTTTAATGTGTTAATGTTTCTCTTTGTCCTGGATTTGTGCCCTGAAACTGTGTGAGCAATGTAAAAAGGATTTACATTTGGTGCCAGCAAAATGTCCCTTGTAATCTGTTTCTTACAAGTTGTTGTACAACCCCTGAACTGTTTGTTGGCCAAGAGTTCCTGAAACTGCTCTGCTGCTCATGCAACTGTTACAGCAGCCTCTCAAATCTACAGTTAGTGCTGACCACCATACTGATGTGGCAAACCTTTCCTGCCAATCTCCCAAGTTATCTTTAGCAGCAAAATTATTTCACTCTGACCTTTTATTGGCTCTTCCACTCAGGAATTCAATATAAAATGTCATTTTTAAAGTTGTTTGGAGGGGAATTTAGGAGAATAAAAATGAATTCCTCTCTCTATTCATTTGTATTAGATCCTCCCATACTACTTGCTATCATCCCTATTTTTCAGTTGAGGAAACAAGCAAACAGTTAAGTAATTTGTGCAAATTTACCCATATAATCAATTTTGAAGGTCAAATTTGAACTCAGGTTTTCTCACTTCAAGATTCAGTACTCTGTACACTATAGCACTTATATAAGGTCTTAATTCCAGGTTCAATTTTCTTTTTAGCTACAGTCGACTTCATTCTTGGCTGCCAGTATCACATACCTTGAAGCTTTTTTCTTGTCTCTAAACTTTTGTGTCTGTATGTTAACATTGTCTACTCCCTATTAAATACAGTATCTCCTTCTAGGCAATAACTGTTGCAAGAAGCTAGAATTGGTAAGAATAGGGAAAAAATACATTCTCCTTTCCTACTGTACTGCCCTCCATTAAAAGCTCAGGGGATCACTTCACAAAAATGCTCTTTGACTTGACTGCACCCCTAACTATTTCCTAGGCTTTCAGGCATAGGCCATAAGGAGAATAATCAATCTGTTTTCAGCAAGTAATTGTCTGCCCTTCTGATTCCATTTCTTCAAACTTCTCAAAGGGATAATGAGGAATAGATTCCATTTTCCACTTCAGTTTAAAAAAAATAATAATATTAAATCACCTATCTTTTCTGCCTCTTACTTTTTGGGATTATACTAAATAGACTAGAGAGAACCCCTGGATATGCTCATCTTCCTCCCCTGTATATTATGAATCCTAAAATGTTCTACAAGTATGGAATAATATTTTCATGACTTTTTCTAACCAAAAAGAAAATTTCAGTATTCCACTTCAATTGTGGTTTCATTATATAAGGTATTACAGGGAAGCATAAGTACCATGAGAATTGAAGAAATTATGAAAGTAACATACAATTTCACACACAGGAAGCCCAAAGGATATAAAAATTATTAATATATGTATATGCCCATTTTCTCATATGCATTAAGTAATAGAGTTTTTCACATAAACATTTACACACAAACCAACTCACACATATAGCGAGTCAGTCAAGTAATATTAATATAAAAAACATTAATCTAAAGGTAAAGAAAAAGTTAATGTAAGAAACATCTAATAATATTCTCTCCTCTTTGAAAAAAGAATAAGAATGAACTGAGAGTGAAGCATTTCATTTTAAGAACAGCTAAGGAAAAAAAGATTATTCTATTATTATGTTTATTATGCCCCAAGGCTAATACACACATGCACATGCATACATACATCTAATCAGCTAAGTATTTTTTTTTTATGTAAGGAACACAAAAAAACTAAAGTTTCAGTCATATTCCACCCTCTTTATAAAAAAAATCAAGTATGCAATTATATTGAAACATTTTACATATAAAAATTCAGCTGAAAAACAATTTATTGTGTCATGTATACACACATTCATTCACATACATATATATAGATATATATACTCACATTCTTAAGAAACAGAGTATTTATTTTTAATGTAAAGAATATCTATACTCAATGTCTAAGTGATTCTGCACTCTGCAGGAAAAAAAAGATGTATGTGCATGTATATATATGCATATCTATATATGTATATATGCATATCTATACATACATATATGCATTCATGTGTATGTGTGTATGCTCATACATATAAACATATACACATCTCCACATATATACACACATATATGTGACAATATTGAAACATATTACATATAAAATATTGAGGTGAGAAACAAAATTTTTAAAGGAAAATATACAGATTTTAAATATCTGTATGTATGTTTGTACATATATACATATATATATAGAGAGATAGATTTTTCTTAATAGGTGAAAGAATTGCTACTTTTTGCCTGAATTGCTACTTAGCTTTAATCACTAAATAGGTATGGGCTCAGTCATAATGAGACCTGTTGACAACCTTAGCTTAAAAATGACAAGGTCTCCCATTTCATCCAAGGTTATCTCCAATCATTCAGATCTACATTTGGCCACTGAACCCAGATGACTCTGGGTGGAAAACTGAAGCCAGTGGCCCTGCACAGCCCTCTCTCACTAAATGCAATTAATTTGCATGTCATGGCATCACCTCCCTGATGTCAAGGTCCTCTTCAAGAATGAAGGACAAAGAACAGCAACAAAAGCATAATCTCACTAGCTAGCTATCATACATGTGTGTATCTATGTGTATGTATGTGTAGATATATGCACACATATACACATTATAAACATGCATTAATAATATTCTTATTGAATTTACAAGGTAGAAACCATAAATTTTTTGGAAATTCCTTATCAGAGTAGACTAGAATCACAGAATTTCAATGTTGAAAGGAATATAAATGGCCATCTGGTTTAACCCATTCCTAAAAAATAATACCATTTATGATGTATCTGGCCAGTGCTCTTTCCGGCTTTGACCAAAGTTCTCACATGACAGGAAACCATTTAAACTCTTGAGGTAATTTATTCCACTTTGTTTTGTTCATTTAAATTGCAAAGCAGTTTTTTCTTAGTCAAAAATACT
This sequence comes from Myrmecobius fasciatus, assembly GCA_023553655.1. Lineage (NCBI taxonomy): Eukaryota > Metazoa > Chordata > Mammalia > Dasyuromorphia > Myrmecobiidae > Myrmecobius > Myrmecobius fasciatus. The sequence continues at coordinate 33,244 of JAJPUD010014035.1, read as the reverse complement.
TTTTTTTCTTTAAAATAAAATACTATTTAAATATCACAGCAAAGGGTTACCAAAGTTGGCATCTCAGACTCATGGACAAAATTTCACGTCTTTGGAAAGAAGAGTAAGACCATGAATAGACCTTGAAAATCGGAATTTCATTTCCTAATTACTTTCATTTTTTCAAACTTCATACTTTAATAAAACAAAAAAAATTGTGAGGTGGATGAGAGTTGACGAATATTAAGAATTTGGTATGTTTTCTCTTGAGGCTAGCATCCAAAATAACAGGATCTTTCTTCTCTCCAGTTCTTAGCATCTCCAATGATGGAAAGTGTTTTATGCAAATAGACTTTGAGTCTTAGGGTTAACTTCATTTTAAATGCTCCTTCTTCAGAGTAGATCACATGTCTCCTGTGCTCTAATTGTTAACTTATTTTTTTTTTCCTTCAAAATAAATATTTTGTGGTCAAACTTCTGGTAATGATGACTTTCTCCACACTTAGATTATTCTTCTTCAAACAATCCATTACTAGACCTGTACTAGATATTATTTGTTCACTTTGCTAGGACTATGCAGAGTTTGCATACTACTGATATAGCCTTCAAAAATCAGGAAACATTCCCACATTAAAAAGCAAAGCGGAAAATTTGAGATTAGGGAATAGGTTATGATGTGTTTTCTTTATTCTTGCTTTTCATTATCTCAATTATCAAATAATTTAAATCCAGAAATCCTCACATTAAAGATGCATCCTGTCTATCTTATCCCCAATTTGACATTTGATTTTGCATGCAATATTTTATGTAATGTAAAGAAAATCTAGACCACAAGTCTTGATTATATTAGCCCTTTTTGCAGAAAAATAACAAAAGAGAAAAATGTCTACAACATCATTTAAACATTCTGAATGTCAAAAACTTTTCCAAAAAGCATGACTCTTTTGATGTTTATTATTCTTCATAAAGCACAATTATATTAGAAAAATCACCAAGGGATACACAAGATTTTTGGATCATTAGCTTTATACCCCAAAGGCAAATTTCAAAACATATTTTTGTTTCTCTCCCATAGATATTTCTTTGTTTCTTTTGTTGTTGTTGTTATCTTTTGAAGGAACAAGTTTATGCATGTATTTTTTGTACTTTTTGAAGAGCAAACATGGTAGACAAAAGATTTTTCTCAGCAACCTAACATGTACTACAATTATGCTTGAAAATTTCTTGGTAGTATGGAATTATCTTTCCCTAGCATTCTGTCATATGTTAGAAAATTACATAGTACCTCCTAGGGGAGAAATCAAGTCAGGAAACACTATAAAAATACTTTCACTAAAATATTCAAAATGAAATATTATTCAACATTCATAATAGCTATACATGATTTCTTCCAATTTTTAAATTTTTTAAAAATAATTTCTAATGAGCTTAGAAAACATGCATAATTAGCAGCTACTAATCTATATAGATATGATCGGTAATAAAGGTGAATGATCTCCCGCTTCCAGTTATTCAAAAAATATTTATTCTATGAACACTTTTAAGTTCCTGTCATGTACAAGACATTATTTTAGGTCCTGCAACCATAAAAATAAAATAAAACAAAGTCCATGACATAAAGATGTTTACAATATAGCATAGGGAGGGATATGTATATAAGTAAAAGTAACATGTTAAAATTTGCTAATGTTTATTAAGAGGTGATATGTTATAAAGAACATTTGAAATGTGACATTTCATTCTAATTTGTAGGGCTTCCAAATTTCTACTGATGTCTTATAAAATTTATAATTTATCTCGTACTATATTCTCATAATATAGAATCTAATGCCAAGTCCTCTGCTATTTACTTTTTTTCTCATATATTTTCCATTTGTTTGTGAGGTGACACTCCTCCAAGTCTTTCATGATCCAGATATTAACAAACAGAATTTTATTTTACACTCTCAGCACATGTCAAGAATAAGATATAAATGTGAAGTAAATAGATCATTAAGAATTCACTCTTTGGGAATAGGATTTGTATTTTGGTACTTAAAAAAGATAAAATCTGGGAACTAGCCTGAGATACTCACCCTAAGTTTACTGGTATAATATGTAATTCCCTATTACCTGGTAAATCTGATTGAACAGACTACATTAAAAAAGATAGAAGAGAGGTAATTTTCAACGAATATTTGTCAGTGGAGAGAATAATCTCAAATAGGTGTTTTTGAAAGAAATGGAAAAGGGGTGCAACCTAAAGAAACATAAGGATCTACATAAGACACTTATAGAACCATTACTTAGTTTTTCATCTTTCTTTTCACTTGAGAAGCTGAATATGTATTTTCTGGCTAGTTTGAGCTATGTGTTCCTTAAGCATTCTTACTCCATTGAGCATTTTATATTAAATTCCTTTTAGAAATGTTTAGAGTCAAAGGATTTACTTTTGTCAGTTTTCCATTTTCTGGAATTAATAGCATGTGATGCTTAAAATTATTGGGTTAGAATTATCACAAAGAGTATCTTTATACTTTCTTCTAATTTGTAATTGGTTTTGACTTATGTTTTAAGTATCAATGATCTAACCTTAGGCAAATAGTTGACTGAATAATCTCCTATGCTATTACCAGCCACATGCTTGTTGTCTCTGGAAAAATTGGAAAATCTCATTTTCATTCATGATCATTAAATTCCAGTATCAGGAGCAGATAGATGGCACAATGGATAGAGCACTTGTCCTGAAATTATGAGGATCTGAGTTAAAATCGAGCCTCAGACACTCATGACTTCCTAGCTGTGTGACTGTGGGCAAGTCACTTAATCCCAATTGCCTCAGAGGAAAAATAAACTCCAATATTATCTGCCTCATAGGATTTTATGAACATTACATGAGGTGACTTAAGTCACCTGAAAACCTTACAGTATAATAATAATGTTAGTTATTGTTATTATTACAGCCTTAAACTATTGCTTGTTAATGGTTAAGAAATAGTAATTTTAGGGGAGGATTCCGGGAAGATGGCATAGTAGCCTGATAAACTTCAAGCTCTCCAGATTTCCCTCACAAATAGAACAATTTTGTACCTCAGAGCGAAAATAAATTGGTGAAAAATGAAGAAGACTTGAAGTACAACAGGGGCAGGAGAAGATAATACTATCTCTAGGTACTACTGGAGAAAATTGAAGAAAGACTCAGGCTCAGAATAAACCAGTATGAAGTGCAAACACCTTCAGGCTGACTCCATGGAAATATCAAGCGGAGAGGCTGGGGCTAGCTGGGGCCTCAGCAGGACCAACAGAAATTTTCACTTTCTGCACATCCTGTGGGATTTGAGTCCAGAAGACTAAGGGTTGGCCTGGCCTAGCTGTGTTGCGGTGACACAGCCCTGGGTGAGAAGGAACCAGCACAGTACCTTCTGTTAGTGCAGAGGCAGCAGGAGAGAAACATTATTGACTGCAGACATTTGCTGAAAATTGGAGCTCTTGGTTTGGGGTTCCAGGTTAGAGAGGATGTGCTGAAATGAAGCTAGAGGCACCATCCCCCAGCTCACAATTAGAAATACTTACACTAATACTTCTCAAAAAAAAAAATGAGCCAGCAAGACCCTACCATAGAAACTTACTATGAGAATAGGGAAGACCAGGCTTAATCTTCAAAGGAGGACATTGAAGTAAAAATAGATTCCTCTACCCCCAAGAGTAAGATGAAATGGTCCCTTGTTCAGAGAGAATTTATAAAAGAACTGAAAAAAATTTAAAAATCAAAAATCAAATGAGAGACATTGAAGAAAACTAAAACTAAAATAAAATAAAATAAAAAATAAAACTGTACAAAAAACCAATAAGATTATGAAAAATATTTAACCAACTGGAAAAGAAAATACAGGGTCTCAAAGATGAAAATAACCCTTTGAAAATTAGAACTGGGCAAGGGGAAGTCAGTGAAGGTATAAGAGACCAAGAAATTACAGAACAGATTCTAAAAAAATAAAAAATAGACCATAATGTAAAACATCTTATAAGAAAAGTGACAGATCTAGAGAACAGATAAGAAGAGAAAATACAAGAATAATTGGATGGCCTGAAAGTTGTGACCAAAAAAAAAAAAAGCCTTGACACATTAATGCAAGAAATAATCCAAGAAAATAAGAAAATTTTCCTGGAGTGATAGAACATGAGGAGAAAGTAGAAATAGAACATATCCATTGTATCCTGCCATCTAGGATAGGGGTGGGGACTGGGGGTAACATCTGTAACTGAAAGCTTTGTAAAGATCAATGCTGAGGAACTACCCATACATACGTTATGCAAATAAAAAAATTAATTTAAAAAAAAGAAAATATCCACTGATCACCACCTCAATGAGATCTTTTTTGGGGGGGAGGGAAACATAAGAATATTACTGCCAAATTTCAAAACCCCCAGATCAAAGAAAAAAAAATTCCAAGAAAGATGAAAAAAAAAAAAAAAACAACTCAAATATACTGGAGCTACAATAAAATTGTATAGGACTTATCAGCAGCCATAATTAAAAACTGCAAGTCCTGGAATCATATCTACAGACAATCAAAAGAACTAGATCTCTGCCCAAAAATATCATATGTAGTAAAATTATCTATAATATTGAATGAGAAAAAAGGACATTCAACAAACGCAGATTTTCAGGACTTTCTATCAATCAAACTTGAACTTAATAGAAAATTTAACATATAAGAGCCAATTTCAAAGATCAGTTTCAAGGATCTCAACATGGATAAATTGTTTATTTTTTAACATGTGAAATGTGTGCCATATGTTTAAGATTGATATCAACAGTGGGGTAGCTCAAAAGAAAGATTGGGGCCGAGCTAAGATAAAAATAGTCTATTGCAGAGAAAATAATTTCTTACAGGAGAATTTCCAGAGAGATAGTATAACAGGGAAAACTTTATAACAATTAGTGCTGTTCAAGAATAGAATAAGCTGGGGCAGCTAGGTGGCGCAGTGGTTAGAGCACCAGCCCTGAAGTCAGGAGGACCTGAGTTCAAATCTGGTCTCAGACACTTCCTAGCTGTGTGACCCTGGGCAAGTCACTTAACCCCAATTGCCTCAGCAAAAAGCAAAAAAAAAAAAAAAAATAGAATAAGCTGTTTTCTAAAGCAGTATTTGAATCAAGGTTGGATAGAATTTATCAATCTTATGAAAAGAATCCCTATATTGTAATGGAGGTCAGACTATTAATGCAATTAACAAATACCATGTTAAATTAAATATTAAATCAATCAACAATAATTCATTAAACATCTAATATGTATCAGGAATGATACTGACCATTGGGGGTCGAAAGACAAAAGTCAAAAAGCTCTTGCCCTTTAGAAACTTTCAATTTACTGAGGTAGAGATTGGGTACTTAAGGACCCAGTTCTTAAACTGTGGGTCGGTACTCCATATGCAGTTTCATATCAATATAGGGGTTATGAAATAATGATTTATTATCAGTAAATCTTTGATTTGCATACTTATTTTATATACCTGGGGTCACATAAAATTTCTTGGGTAAAAAGGCATCACAAATGGAAAAAAGTTTGAGAAGCTATTCATGAGTATATGTACACAAAATAAAAACAAGGTAGTTAATTATTTGGGAAAGTAAAAGCAGTTGTAGAGAATCAGGAAAGGTTTCATGCAGAAAATAGAGGTGGAGATGAATATTGAAGGAAGTAGGTAGTCTCAGAATATAATTATAGATCTTTATCCTTAGATCGCCATTTAGTCCAAGCTGCAGATATTGCAGATAAAGTTAAGTGCCAGAGTCACTCAGGTACTATGTATCAGAGGAAGGAGTCATATCAGATAATAAAAGTCAGGTAATTTCCTATACAATAGGCTAAAAGGCAGCTTTTGGTGGGAGGGGAGTTGTGTGCATGTGTATGTGTATGTGTGTGTTTATATGTATGTGTGTATTTGAGTGTGTGTGTGTTGGTGAGGAAGAGAAGAAATGGAAGATAGAAGTTGCCAGTGAACATTCAAGCAGGCAGGAAATGGAGAACACCAAAACTTTTCCAACTTTAAATTCAATTTGCTATGACCTAAAATCCAATCTAAATTGAATTTTCACAAGTTTTAAAAGTAAAACCCGCAAAATGAGATTATATTAACTTTACCTATTGAGGAATCTTTTGTAATATCTATATACCTCTAGACATATATTTAAATTATTTCAAGATTTCTACAAGTCAAACCTTAATAATATCTTGATTTACATTTCATACTCAATGACAATTAAGAGCATTCATGAATTAGGACTGCTAATTCCTGAGAAGCATAAATAAAATCAGGATTGAGCAAATTCCATCAAAGGACATGTGAATAAAATCCATTTACCAATATAATTTAGCACCTTCTCTGTAACATAGAGTCTCTTAAAAATTTCCTTTAAATTTAAATTTTTATTTCATTTCCAAAGTTTCAAAGTCTTTCCCTTTTTTTTCCCCATCTCCCACCCCTGAAAAGGAAAGAAATAAAATAGCCAGTATATATATATATGTATGTATATATATGTATATGTATGTGTATGTGTATGTGTATATATGTATATGTATATATATATATGCACAGAGAGAGAGAGATGTTTAGATAGATATAGATACACACACACAAAGAGTGTGTATGTATGTGTGTATGAAATCATGCAAAATGTACCTCCACATTAGCTATGTTGCAAAAAAAAAAAGAATAGAAAGAAAGAAAAAAATATTAAGTGAAAAAATATAATTCAACCTTTGCTCAGAGTTCATTAGTTCTTGCTCTGGAGGTGAAAAGCATTTTTCATCTTGAGTTTCTTGGAATAGTCATGCATTGATCAGAGCAGCTAAATGTTTATTCATTGATTATTGTGTAACTAAATTAGAGTCTTAAAAGTCTTAGCATTTTGAAAGTTAAATGATTTCCTCCATGTCACATATCTAGTATGTGTCAAAGTCATTCCTAACTTCAAGGCTAGCCCTTATCCATATTGCCTCACTATTGACTTATTAAAAGACTTAAGAGATGATCTGGAAAGGACCTTGGTTCTCAATCTAAAGACCTTAATAAGTTCAAATCATTTGTTATGCATACTTCATGTATAATCTTGGTCAAATCCCTTTACTTCCCACAGATTCCCACAGAAGAGATGGCTCTGGAAGATACTTCTAGCTTTAGATCTATGATCTTGTAATCTTGTGTGAATCCCTTCACAGCTCTGGTCCCTAGGCCCCTCACTTACAGAAAAATGGGCATTGCCTCTATGAACTCCGAATCCCCTTTCAGGTCTGCCTTTCAATGATTCTAGCACAATCTTGTTATAGTCATTTCAATAATACAGGTGGATTATGAACCATCTGTCTGAGTTCTTGCCATTCAGCTATTCAATCAATATTATGAGGGAAATAAAAAAAATAAAACTGAAACCTAACTGGAACTCAAATTCCCTGACAGTATTTAAATATTATTTTCTTTGTTTAAGGCAAGTTATTTCATTCTAAGAGCCACTGAGAATTACTCATCTGTTGATATTGCAACTGCTGATAGCCAACGGTGCTAAATAACGCGTTTATGGCCTTGAGGAATTACCTTGGATCTATTTCTTTAGGACAGGTTTGCCTTTTTGGCCTAGAATAATAAGCCAAAGTTCCACTCTACTGCCCACCCTTCCTGATGACCTGAAACTGAAGTTTTTTTGATTGAGATAAGGGGTTTTTGTTGTTGTTGTTATTGTTATGGATTTTTGCCCAGAGATTGTCACAAAATATTTTCTTCTACATGAAAAGTACATGTTTTTGAACATTAAACTGAAGGAGGGGATCCAGAAAAAATAAAGAAAATTTCCAATTACAACAAATTGTAGGAGATTGTCTTTTGCCTCCCTTTGAATCTTTAGTGTTTGGCACACTATCTGCCATATAATAGGTACTTAATAAATGCTTATTGACTTATGGACTAATGGGGAAAAAAAGTCAAAAAACAAAAGCAATTTAGCTCTATTCCTAATTTTGGCACTAAATATAACCTGACCCTGGGGACATAAAAAATTATTTCGTCTCTGCGTGAATGATTCCAGGGTCAACTCTCTATCTGCTCATTTTACAATACTAACATCGGTGGCTTATAAAATAAAATTATTTAATAGTGTATTTGGCAATCAAATGCTAAATTCCATCATCAGGGGTACCTCTACATTCAAGGTGACAAAAATTATCATTACAATCATAGGATATTAGATTTAAAGCTGGAAGAGACCTTAGAGGCTTTTGCATCTAAAATATTCATTTTAAAGATGAAGAGACTGAGACAGAGAAAAAGTAATTGCCTTACACAGGATCATGTAGCTCTTAAATGATAAAGATAGATAGATATACACTTACAAACTATAACATATTCATGTATGTATATATATGAATATGTTATTTGCATATACATACACATATATAAACACATACAGAAACATGCATACATCTACACAAATATATATGTAGGTTGTGCTAATTCCAAACCCAATGTCTAAGCTATTACATAGCCCCATCCTAGGAACAGTACTACTATACATCGATAAAGAAGCCTAGAAAGAAGTGATCCATGAGAAAAAATTTTTTGCTTTGTCAGAAGATATTTTTAGAAGGTTTCCAAGCAATTATTCAACACAGAAGTACAGATAGACACATATTAAATCAACACAATCACTGATGAAAACAAAAATTATTCATTCAAAATATGGTGGCAAAGATATGCTTTAAAGTCACATATCCAGTTCCTAAGGAGAGTCTTCAATATGGACACTTTTGGCAGATATCTTAATATTTAATTTCATAAACTAAAGTGGCCTGAAATGAAAATTTGTTTTATCTCCTTTTTGTAAATACCTTCATTTAAAATCAAAGTAAAATTGACTGATGCAAATACTAAATTATTCAAATCATGAAGAATATCAAGAAGCTCAACTATTAGAAGGCCTAGCTCTGAATAAGTATAATTATATATTCAAAGAAGTATCTTTTATAGCTCCTTCTCACTATATTTCTCTAATATTCAATTAAAATAGGTTCTTTTTAACACATTTTTTAACATTTAACACATTCATTTTTAACAAACTTTTTGATTAATTGATCATTGATGCATTCAACAAATTATTTTTGAGCTACTATTTGTGTGCAAAATATTTTGTTTAACCTTCAAATTTGTTATATTATATTGGGGAGTCAAAACAGACATGTAAAAAATAACCATACCAAAAGTGTACATGATATATACATTGTGATATATTGTCAGGCTTTGTCACAGGGTTTAGAGAATTGAAATTTTATCTGTAACATAGCTTTGAATAAGTCATTAGAGGAAAACAGAGTACTGTATGAGCCCATTTCACTGAGTACTATTAGTGCAGCTAACTGAAACCCTAGTGAAAACATCTTCCTTCCTTCCTTCTTTCCTTCCTTCCTTCCTTCCTTCTTTCCTTCCTTCTTTCCCTCCTTTCTTCTTTTTTTCCTTCCTTTCTCTTTCCTTCTTTCCTTCCTTTTTTTCTTCTCTCCTTTACTCTTTCTGTTTCCTCCCTCTGTCCACATAGGATATCATTCCCTTACTTAAAGATGATCTTAAAAGCATTTTTGTTTTTCTTTTGCACTTCTTGATCCTTCTAAGATATCTTGGGGTTTACTGGTTAGATTTCTTACAAAGCATGCCTTAAGACAAAACCACTCTGTTTCTCATAGGTTGGCCACCAACAGGTCCCAGACCAAGTCCCATGTGATCATTATTTGGGTTCTGATTGACTCATATTGAAAGTAAATAGCAATCATTTCTGCTTTTACTAGAAACCCAAAGGGTATTCCATTCTCATATTCATTTATTTATTTAGGGTTTTTTTTTTTTTTTTTCCACTAAGTGAAAGGAGCTAGATTCCCTGCTTCAGTTGCTAATTATCCTTAATCACTGAATGGGTGCAGCTTCAGAGAACTGAAACCTGTTGATGTCTTTAGCTTAAAAAGGCCAAGTCTCCCATTTCATCCAGGATCATCTCCATCTGTCCAGATCTCTATCTGGCCACTGGACCCAGCTGACTCTGGAGGGGAACGTGAGGCAAGTGACCCTCTCTCACTTAAATCAAATTCAGTTGTATGTCATGGCATCATCTCCCTGATGTCATGGTGCTCTTTGGAGAATTAAGGATAAACAACAAGGAATTAAAACAAAACAAACAAACAAACAAAAAAAAAACAAAAAAAAAACCAGCCTTTTAAAGTTTTAACTTTGATCAAAGTGATTTGATAAAAATGTAAGAAATGGGAAGAAATGAGAAGTGGTAAATAGGTGGTGGCATGAACTCATGATTCAATTAATAAACACACCACAGCCCAAATTGATATTGGAATCCTTAAGGGCCTTAGGAAAGTGTATCTGTGACAGTTGCCTGAACACCTAGAAAGGAAGTTACATTATTTAATATCAACAGTGACCCCTGGAGGCTAGAATTATGAAACTACTCAAGTGGGCGAAGCTCCACCCTAATTAGATAATTATGCTAAACTCTGTGGGCAATGGGTAAGGTGATTGGATTCTTTTCTTTCAGAACAAAATGTAGTCCTTAAAACCATTCTAGTGCCTGTCTAATTAGATAAACACCCCTCTTTCTGAGTTCATTTAGATTGCTGAATTGCAGGGAATTTGGGGACTTCTGTTTTCTCTCTTCCCTTAAAACCCAATGAATTGTAGGCTGCTAACTAGTTTGGCCATTTACTATTTTGGAGATCACTGAATGTAACATTGTTCTTGATTTAAGTGATTAGTTTCAAAAATCTGCACAATTATGAGAGTACTTCTAACACCTACCTTTTTTCCAGTAGCCTCTGATCCTTACTTTTTTTTTTTTTTTTTTTCCAGTGGGGTAGTTTCTTAACTTGTGAAAAACACACTCCAAATAGCACTTTGTTGGAAATTTGGGTACCAGTTAAATGTACTACTGGAGTTCTTTACTCCATTAAGTTATAAATTCTAACCTATTATAAATCACAGTATCCAGGAAACATGCTCAAGGCAGCATAAATCTGTTTCCAAACATAAAATGGGATTTGCTCTGCAATGCTTAGTATGTGAACAGCATATACCTTGATATCATATGATCACAGTCCTAAGGAATTATGCCTGATTTGACCTCTCCTTTTAAGTTCATATTTTTAAAGTAGCAGATATATAGCACAATGAGAACCAGTGGCTTACTTATGATTTTTTTTTTCTATTCTGGATCATTATGCTATTGCACTCACTTAAGTTCATATATTTAGTCTCTTCTTTGATTTTTCCCTCTCCCTTATCTTCTCTAATAATCAAGGCAGTAGCTTTGTAGCTCTTGTAAGTTGCACTTCCATAACAGCTCTTCATTTATTCTGGACTGTCATTCAGTGACCACCACTCTCATTCATATTGATGTAATAAGGACTCTGCGTCACCCTAATCTTTGTGGAGGGTGGGGGCCACCTGGCCCGAGGAAATTCCTAAAAGTGATCCCCACTCTCCTACCTCATTTCTACAGGAAACTCCCACTTCCCATTTGATCTGGAAATCACTTTGGTCTGGGAAACAACCACCATCCTTTATTAATTTGAAAATTAGCCCTTAATTGCTCCCTAGCCCCCAACAATAGAAGGGTAATAAAAGAAAAGTTTCTGTACCCAAACCTTTGCTAATTCCTATCAGAGACTGGCCCACTGGGTAGCTTCTCAGTGTGAAAATAACCCCTTTTTTTGCCAAAAACCTCGCCTGGAGATTGGAATTGAGAATTCTTTCACAAAAACCTGTGACACTGACCTGGGGACCCCATCATTGTTAGGATATCTCTCACCCCTCATTTCTCACCCCTCAACAATGTCCTCAACCAGGATTCCCTTGGACTACCAGAAGAGAGAATTCTCATTGTAATTCCTTTCTTTCCCTTCTCCAATCCATCTAACACAAAAGATATAAATATTATCTTTTATGACTTGGGTCTGTCTTTGGCACTTCTCTTCCAAATTCCTTTCAAGTTGACAAACAATTGGGCGGCTGGGTGGTACAGTGAATAGAGCACGGGCCCTGGGATCAGAAGAAATTGAGTTCAAATCTGTATTCAGCTTCTTACTAGCTGTGTGACCCTAGGCAGATCACTTAACCCTGAATGCCTCAAAAAAATTAACAAAGAACTTTGAATGCAACCAAATTATTCCCCATATTATCCTGAAGTTTTCCATCCTTGTACCTTTGTAGAGACTTTCTCTCATGTACTACCCATTCATTCCTTATATCATCTGCCACAAATCTTTTTCTTCCTTTAAGGTCCAACTCAGATCTATATAACTTTTAGTTGTTCTTCTGATTGAAAAGACTGTTTTCCTACTGATTATTTTAAACACTGTCCAATCTGTTGCTTTGCCATTATTGTTTGCTACTCAAGTTAAGTAAAAGCATGTAGCTAGTGACTGTCTGAGACTAGTTAGAACTCATGTTTTCCTTACTTGGATCTGAGGCTCTATTCTGTGTACCTCCTAGCTGCCTAATAAAGCTTAACTTAAGCACCACCTCCTATATATAACCTCTATTTACTAGTTCCTTGCCATCAAAAATAATTTTTTTACTTATTTTGTCATACTTGCAATGTTTATATCTATGTGATTTACTTTCTCTAAGTTTAGATCATTTGGATATAAACCTTCTGATGAAGTGATTAAATCTCCTAACTTTTCTCACTCAAATTATTCATCAAAATGAGGAAATCAGATTAGGTGGCTTCTAGAATCCCTTCCATCTCTAGAGCTATAATTTTATGGTCCTATGATCCAGTTCTGTTTGATTTTGTCTTTGTATATTACAGTGGATAACTAGTATCTGTTAAACTGTCTTGAATCAAGTCACACATTGAAAATGATTGATGAATGAATGAATATCAGGCTGGAGGGCACAACTTTCCCCTCAATTAGAATCAGGTCCTGTCCTATCTATGCAATGCTTTTTGATGACTAGTTACTGCAATCTTCCAAAACAAAGCAAACACTGTGGAAATTCAGAGAAGAGCATATCAGAAAGAATCAAGCTCATCTTAGGCAGCTAAATTACAAAGTGAATAAAACACTGCAACTAGATTTAAGGGGACTTGTTGTATTCAAATCTTGCCTCAGAGACACTTGTTATATGATTCCTGGTAGGATATTTAATCTCTGTCTATCTCAGTTTCCTCATCTATACAATGAAGTTAATAATGGTACCTATCTCCTAGAGTTGTTATCAAGAAAAAAATGAATTAATATTTGTAAAGTGCTTAGTAAATTTTAAATCATTATATAAATGCTATTATGATTATTGTTTATATCATTATTCCAGATCACAGAAAATTTCAACTTACTCAAGAAACTTGGAACTTGGAAAAATGGTCTTCAGGTTATTGAGTAAAACAAAAAAAACAAAAAAAACAAAAAAAAACAAAAAAAAACCAGAACTATCAGAGATGTGCGAATGACTTAACAAAGCTCATCAATTTTAGGTGCAAACAGTTTGCATCTTTTTTAGGAGAAGACTTTATTTCAGGCAGTGTGATGTAATGCAGAGTATGTTGTTTTTGGATGGTTACTATCTTGGTGAATTTTTCACATCTGTGGGCCTCAGTTTTCTGATCTGTAAAATTATGGTGTTGAATCACATGCCCCAGAAATCTCTTTTAGGTTGAAATCAATGATCTTACAACCATGCACAGTAAGGAGCTAAACGGTGTCTTGGCAATTCTCTGCAAATTTAAAGATATAGTCACTTTAATTTGAAACAAATCTGATTATTATTGATTGGAATCTCTTTTTGTACAAGCTGCCAGAAGAGTAGAGTGTATAGAGTTGAGTGGAAAAAATAAAATGGTGAGGAGCAGAACTGTGATCAAAAAAGAAAAATGTCCTGCAAGAAAAGTATCAATGTCATTAAGTAATATGCTGATTCGCCCACCCCTACCCCACTTTTTGACCAAAAATTCATAAATCCTTTGGAAGCACACCTTTGACACAAGCAGAGGAGAAAAAATTCACTTTGTTAATTAGCATGCTGTTTTTTAAAACGACAAGTAGTTTTAATGAATTCCCACAATTATGTGAGAAACCCAAAAGATTCTTTATTTGGAGTAACTGGTAGGTATGCAATTAAGGTAACTTCAAATGCCTGACCCAATTTCCAAATCAACTCTGATGCTTCATTCTTTTTTGACCAACATTGAATGTTTTCAGGTACAGAAAGCAATCTTGCATGTATTATTAACATGAGGCCATAATTCTAAACCATTCTTCTTAGTATGCAACCAGCAATTTTGAGGAGCTAAATGAAGAAAAGGTCACCATTTGTTTTACTTCATTGACTAAGAAAAATCAATAGTGTTGTCTTACAAACCCATTCTTCTCTTTCTATCAGCTTTTCTGAATAGGGTTTATATCTTCTTACTATGCTTCTTTAAATCATTACTTAGGGAGAATATTGCCCTGCAGCTGAGTGCTCATCAGGGTGTGTTAACATCACAATCAGGGCACCTCAACATTGACAGTGTCCTGTCTAATCACTTCCTTAAAGGAGTGCTATAGAGCTTTCCCAAAAGGAATAAATGAGGCAAAAAAGTCAAAACAAAACAAGATAAAGCCTTGTTTAGGCATCATTGTGGTCGGAATGGTAGGTTTTCTAAATCTGCCAACAGAATTAAGTCTAGATTCTTTAGACTCACATTTAAAACTATTTCAAAATCTAGCTCTAAGTTAACTTTCTAAATTCATGTCTTTTAGAAGATTTTTTTTCCTACTCATCTATGCAAACAATATTGGCATATGAGCTACAATCATTTTTATGATTTATTTTTGCTTTTGTTTTGTTTTATTTTTTGCAAATGTTTATTATGAGTAAAGAAAATTGAGAATGTCAAATGTCCTGGAAATTATAGTAATAATAACATAACATATTAATGTTTGCACAGTATTTACCTTTTTTATTTCATTTGATCTTTACAATAGTCCTGTTAGATACCTGACTCACAATATTTTTCTCCCACTCAACTCCTGCCTTCACGCTTCTCCAACATACAGTGGCATTCCTTCAAATAACCTAACCATCCAATTCTACTCACTTTCCACGATCTACTTGTCTACCTCATCTCACTACCACAAAAAGATAGTCAAACTCTTGAACTTGCCTTTATCAGGTAATACACCACCTCCTTGGTCAAGAACTTTGAATTTCACTAATACCATCAAAATCTATTGACTTTCTATATATCCCTATGCCTATCACTATGCTTGCATAAACAATTCCATTCCATGTTCATTTTCTCACTTCAATCTCTCCTGCCCTGTAGTCTGCAAATATTCCCATGTCTGTTCCATACTCAAAAAAAAATCACACTTTATTATTCAATTTCTCCTAATTTTCACCCTTTATTTCTTCTGCCCTTTGTGCCTAAATTCTCTCTGAGGCCTTTTACAAGAAATGCCTCCATTTCTCATCCTTTTTTTTGTCTTCTTAAAGCCCCATAATCTGGCTGCCAACTTCATCATTAAACAGAAACTACTCTGTCTAATAGTTATCTAGGAGGTGCAGTGAGTAGAGTGTTTGATTTGGATTCAAAGATATAGTCAGTGCTCAGCAAGAACCTTTTCCAAAGTTACAAGTCATCCTGTTGTAGCAGAATTTAAAGTTTTTTTTTCCTCAATCTTCATTCTTCTTGATCTCCCTGAAGTCTTTGACACTGTCATTCACTCTCTTTTCCTTGATACCTTTGTCTTTCTAGGTTTTCAGAGCAACATTCTTTCTTGTTTCTCCCCTTATTTAACTGACTCCTCCTCATCCACATTATCATGCCCACTAACCATAGGTATCTCTTGCCATTCTGTTCTGGGCTTTTCATCTTTTCACTTTATACCTCTTCACAAGGTTATCTCATCCACTCCATGGGTTTAACTATCACCTTTATGCAAATTATTCTGAAATCCATTTATTCAACCTTGGCCTTTCTCTTGACCTCCAGTCTGACATTTTCAACAACATGATGAATTGGATATTCAGTAGAAATCTTAAACTTAAGATATTAAAACTGAACTAAAAATTTTCCCCTAAATTCTCCCTGTTTCTAAATATCTTTATTATTGTGAAAAACTCTACCATCTTCCCAGTCCCGGAGGTTAGCAACGCAACCTAGATGATATTCTTCACTCCTAAATGTCTTTCGCCTCCTATCTTGTGGCCAGTAAAATGGTATTAAAGCAAACTAAGGATTTTTTTTTTTTTTTTTTTTTTTAGCACTGAATGATTTGTTGCTTTCAGTCGTGTTTGATTCCTGATAAACCCATTTATGCTTCTCTTGGTAAGATTACTGAAGTGGTTTACTATTTCCTTCTCTAATTCAGTTTACAGATAAGGAACTGAGGTAAACAGGATTAAGTGATTTATCCAAGGTCTGAAGACAAATTTGAACTCAGATCTTTCTAATTCCAGAACTGACATTTTTATACAGTGTACCAGCTAGCTGTCCTACTGAGTAATAATGAGTATGAAACAATATAGCATATTATTTATTGTCATTGATATTCACTCTACTTCTAAGACCTATCCATTTCACCTTCACATCTCTAAAATACTCTCCCTTCTCTCCACTGATACTTCCAGCTTTCAAATATAGGTTTTCACTATCTCACCTCCTATTCTTGTACTAATCGGTTGGTTTTTCTACCTTCTAAAAAATTTTCTTCCCATTCTAAGCCATCCTCCACTCAGACTGGGTGAATGATGGTCAAATGATACATAAAACTTAAAAAAGATAAATTTGGGAAAGAGTTTATTAGTCTCAATGATGGACAAATTACTCTAACAGAATGGTAGGGAAAGCAGCCAAATATTTGATAGTAATATCTAGGCACTGAGAGATGAAATAATTATGATTAATACTCAAAATGGCTTCTGCTAATTTACTCATGCTCTTTATGTATTTAGAAATTATATATCTCAAGTCTTGAACATCTCATTGAAAAAAAGAATGACAAATTGTCAAAATCAAGCTCTTTTTTTCCCTTTTGACCTTTTTTTGTTCTTTTAAAGCTTATCTCTGCTTATAGTTTAATAATTCCACGGACTCAAAGTATTCTGGCCCATTACTATTGTTTCTGATGGTAGTTACATTGTACATATCACAACATCAGAACAAGTAAAAGGCAAGTTTCTAAGTCAACTGATTTCTAATTTTTGATGCAACATCGTGGTTTATTTGAGCATTAGAATTGCTCCAATAGTTCAAATTGCCTCACTAGCTCAACATCTACCTTTGGGGCATAAATGTAACTTAAAAAGGTTTGTGCCAATATTTTTCTTTAATTGAAAAAAATACTCTTGGGCTATCTTGATGCCAAGTTAATAAATCCTGAAGAAAGAATTTAACATAGGAAACATGGATAAAAATCTGGAGAGAACCTAGTAGGCTCTATTCTAATGAACTGTGACCTTTAATTCATAATAGCAAAAATTGCATCTTAAACCTACTTTAATCAGAATGGGACTAAATCACGGATTGCTAATCATGTCTTTCTCTTCATTCCCAACAAGTTTCCTTTCTTTTCTTTTTTCTAAGAAGAAAGGGGAAAAAGAAAATCACAGTTTGGCATATTTTAAGTGCTTTTACTTCATATGAAAAGAGGGAAGAAAAAAAAATGAAAAATCCCTAGGCAAACTTTAAGCCCTACTTTTCTATAAGTGGTACTTGACTTTTTGTGTGTATGTGGAAACACAAAATCATTGCTGACAAGTTATTACTGCTTTTTAAAGAAACCTAAAGAAAGAACCCACAGATACAAAGTAGGAAGGGTGTGGCTAATGATTATTCATGGTTTCTATGGGGAACTGTTGCTGATAGCTTTTTTCTTGTCTTTCCTTTTCAGGCCAGAATAATGATTATACTAAAACTCCTAACAAGAGCCCTAGGGATAGTGTCCCAAAGATCTGATCATTGGGATGTTAGTTTGAAAATTTGTTCTAGAGCTGCATAGAACTACATAGAAATTGTATGTCTTCAACAATTAGTGATTTCCCTCACTGTTGAGAAAAAAAAGCATTTAAAATCATGTTTGTACCCCCAAATTCAGCAGTACTAGACAAAACAAAGAAAAAGGAAAGAACACAAAAATAGTAAGGGAAAGTTGAATGAATAATATATATGTATATATATATATTTTTTTTTTCTCCTGACCTGATTGATTTTTAGGGCAAAAATGAATGTTATCCTCAACCAAAAAAGCTGTTTGTTCATAGAACACTAATACAAGATTCTTTGTGTACCTAGTGAAAAGGAAGGAATTCTACTGGGGAACAATGTGAAGCATGAAGAATGCAACATTCTGATACCACCATCAGGGAATATTAATTGAGATTAATTAGTCATTTATCCTAAGAATGTCTGTAGTGCCATTGAAGCATGTTCATCTAAAATATTTAAATTAATTTAACAATTATTAACAGATACTAATATTTAATATACCAAAGAAAGGTTTTATATGAAATTTTGAATTTTTATGTTTTTCTTTAAAAAAGATATTAAATTTAACATGGACATGGCAAATCTTCTCTGAGAGTTTGTCTCATTTTTAGAATCTCATTCTTTTTTTCTATGTATTTTTTTATTTTATTTTATTTTATTTTATTTTGCTGAGGCAATTGAGGCTAAGTGACTTGCCCAGGGTCACACATTTCTATATATTTTTTTAAAAAATGTTCATTGATATTCTTACCTTTCTTTTTTTTTCTTTTTAGTATTACTATTACTACCCACCAATCTCTATTCACTCCCCCTTCAAACATATCTTTTATAAAATAATATGCTCTAGCAAAACATGTAAACATACTGGCAGTATCAGAAAATATCAGATTCTGCACCTCTAGGCTGAGAGATGGGAAACAGGCTTCATCAGCAATTTTTTGAAGCCATTATTGGTCATCTTAGGGATCAGAGTGCTCAATTTTTAATAGTTGTTCTTCTTTATATTAATATAGTTATTATTCTCCTGATTATGCTCATGTCACACCATCAGTTCATATGAATCATTTCAGATTTGTCTAAAGTTATAATATCTTTTATTTCTTATGACAAAAATATTTCATTACCTTCACATACCAAAATTTGTTCAACTATTCCTCAATCAACAGGTATCAACTTAGATTTTAATTCTTCAAAACAAAACAAAACAAAACAAAAAATGCTACTATAAATATATTTGTATATATGGGTCTTTTTCTTCTATCTTTAAACACTTTTTTTGGGGGGGGATATATCTGTTAGTCATGTTCTTGAGTCACGAAGTACACTGAACTTGATCAATTAATAAAGAAGTCTATGAAATATTCACTATGAGGGGCAGCTAGGTGGAGCAGTGGATAGAGTACCAGCCCTTAAAGTCTGGAGGACCTGAGTTCAAGTTTGTTCTCAACATTTCCTAGCTGTGTGACCCCGGGCAAGTCACTTAATTTCAATTGCCTCAGCAAATATATATATATATATATATATATATATATATATATATATATATATATATATATATATGTATGTGCATATATTGATTGTGAAGTTGGAAAAGTATTAAATACTGTGTACCCTTGACCTGCACAGGATAAAACATGCCAGTTACTATCATTAAGGAACATGTAATGTAATAAGGGACATGATGTACATAAATCATAACATGCACTCCTATTTATATAGATATAGGTGTATACAGAATGGTTGTAGTATGAATTAATGAATATGATGCAAATTCTAAATAAAACACAAGCAGAAAACTACAATATAGCACAAAAATGTTTGGCCACATGGTGACTAAGTAGGATTTATACTAGGGATCATTTAACATAAGGAAGACTATTAACATAATTCATTATATTAAAAACAAAAGTAACCAAAATCACATTATTATATCAATAGATGCAGAGAAAGTTGTTTTGTTTTGTTTTGTTTTTTACAAAGCTTATTCCTATTAAAAACTCATTCTTATTAAAGGCACTGGAAAAAAGAAGTATAAATGGATTTATAAATCTATTAATTCTTAAAATGATAAAAAGCATCTATCTAAAATCAACTGCAAACATTATTTGTAATGAGAATAAGCTAGATATTCCCAACAAAATCAATAGTAAAATGAGAAAGCCCATTAACACCAATATCATTCAATATTGTTTTAGGAATGTTAACAATACCCATTAGAGTAAAAAAATGAAGGAATTCAAATGGACATTGAGTTAATTATGTCATTTTGCAAATGATATATTGATATAGTTGGAAAATCTAGAGATTCAACTAAAAAGTTGATTGAAACAATTATTAATTTTAGCAGAATAACAAGATACAAAATATGCCCATATAAATCATCAGCATTTCCATATTACCCCTAACAAAACCCTGCAAAAAGAGATTATGTGAGTTACCCTACTTAAAATAATTGTACAAAGTATAAAATACCTTCCAAGACAAGCAGAGGAACTGCATGAACATAATTATAAAACTTTAATAAAAAATAAATTCAAATTTAAATAATTGCAGAAATGTCAATTATCCATGTATCCAGTATAATAAAAATGATAATTCTACTTAAACTAATCTATTTATTCAATGCCATCCCAATTAAAATGCCAACAATTATTTTATTGAGCTAGGAAAAAATATAATTCATTTGCAAGAACAAAAGTTCAAGAATATAAGAGGATTTAATGGAGAAAAAAGTAAAAGAAGAAGGTTTAATAGTGCCAAATCTTAAAATATTAGAGAGGAATTATCAAAACTATCTGGAAACTAGCTAAGAAATAAAAAGGTAGACAGTGGAAGAGAGTAGACATGCATTACATAGGAGTAAATGATTTTGGTAACCTGGTGTTTGGCAAATGTAAAGATTTAAGCTTTGGAAGTAAAAAATATACTATTTGGAAAACATTATTGGGAAAAATAGAAAGAAATCTGACAGAAACTCAGTATAAACTAATATCTCATACCATTTACCAAGATTAAATCAAAATGGATACATTACCCAGATATAAAGAAATATCATAAGAAAATTAGAAGATGAAAATATTACCTATCAACCTTATTCATAGGAGAATTTGTGAGTAAATTAAAGAGAACATTATGTAGTATAAAATGAATTGCATTAAAATTTAAAAATGTTTTGTATAAATAAAACTATTGTAGCCAAAATCTGAAGCAAAACAGAAAATTGAAAATAAAAATTGTGGATAGTTCATTTCTTGAATAAAGGGTTATATCATATAGAGAATTTTGTCAGACTCAAGAATATAAATCATTTCTCAGTTAACAAATGGCCAAAAGATATGAAAAGGCAGCTTTTTGAAGAACTCATATTATATATAGTTATATGAAAAATGCTCTAAATTATTACTGATTAGATAAATGCAAATTAAACAACTTTGAGATATATTACACCTATCAGACTTGCTGAAATGATCACAATGTGGGAAGAAATATGAAAAAACTGGGGGATTAATATATAATTATTGTAACTGTAAACTGATCTGATCATTTTGAAGAACAATCTTGTTTTATCTCTAAAGATTTTTAAATCTAGGTATTTTCTGTGACACAATAATACCACTTTTAGGTCTGTTCCCAAAGTAATCAAGGGAAAAAGGAACATACACATATATATGTGTATATGTATGTATAAATTATAAAATATTGGTAGCAGCTCTCTGAGGTGACAAAGAACTAGAAATTGATAGTTTGCCCATTAATTCAGGTATGACTAAATAAGTGTGGTACAGGATAAAAAGGGTATTTAGGTGGCACAGTAGACAGAGTGCTATGACTAAAATCAGTGAAACATCTTCCTGAGTATAATTCTGGCTTCAGATGCTTATAAGCTTTGTGACCCTGGACAAGTTACATAATTCTGTTTACCACCATTTCCTCATTTATAAATTGAGCTGGTACAGACATGGCAAAGGATTCCAGTATCTTTGCCACGAAAACCCCAAATAGAGTCAAAAAAAGTTAATACAACAAACAATTCAATAACACCAACAACGTTAATGATAGTACCATTAGTAGTATAGTTAATGGTACTATGGTACTATCATCTCCTTGAAATATAGCCATACTGATACATAATTAGATATTTCGTCTAACTCCGATATGTAACTTTCTTTCAAAAAACATGTCCTCATATACTCTTTTAAATGAGTAGAATGAAACTCCACCAAAAATGTCACCAAGTCACATTTTCGCTACTCCCACAAAGGACAGACAGATGTCCCTGAGTCACTGGGAAATGCTTTTTCCCCTCAGCAAGGCATTTTAAGGATTCTCAATCAGATGATACTTTGTACAACTTCCTACCAATAGTCACCAAGGAGACAGTAGAATTCTAAAAAGCCCATAAGTCCAAACAACCTACAGAAGTTCCAGACAGTGTCAGCTCTTTTTAGGGACTTTTCATTCAGTGCCTGATGCATAAAGTAATGTCAAAATCATAAGCAAGGTGTCAGAATTAAGACTGAAAGAAGAAGAGGTCAGGAAAAAATTTAACTGAGAATTTGATTTTTTACATATCATTTGTTTTCAAATTAATCATAGATTCAAAGTTCCTAAAAGATGAAGGAATATGAGGCAATCAATCCAACACTTAGACAATAATTTTTCTTCATATCATTAACAAATAAAGGCTGATTTTTGTTTCAGCACATTCAGTGAAAGTAAAGTTCAATAGGTTCCAAGTTAGTCATCTGAACTTTGGCATTTCTTTATTAAGAACTCTAATTTTACATTAAACCTATTTTGTAATCATAGTACAGGCCAAGCTTTGCGCAGTGGCAGTATCGTAGCCAATGAGGTTTAACCGAGGCGCGATTATTGCTAATTGAAACATAGTACAGGCCAAGACTCAGCTGACTTCTCCCAACATTGCCCACCAAAAAATTTTAAAATAATACCAGATCAAATTTTGGAACCATACCATCAATGAAAGGTGAGAAGGAGATTTTTTAAACTTATGACAACTTAGGGGATCCACAGGAAAGATCTCTAATAGCAGGGTGAGTACATCAGGACAGCTTGGAGCACCAGCAATGGTCCTTGGAGGCAGCCAGAAGAGAACAGCAGCAGCAGCAGCTTTGGTAGCTCTCAAACCAGAGATAATAAAGGATTAAATAATTGACCAGAAAAAAAAGATTTCAAGGGACCATTGGCTAGTACTGGAAGCAGCTGTTACTCATCAGCAACTCTATTGCCCATATGCAAATCTGGGACTCAGTTCTGCAGCAGAAAGGAGTGCATGTGGACATTTAGAAGGGAGCAGAGACTCTGGTTACACTTCCACATCCAAGAAAAGAGATAACATTTGTGGCTGAAGAGAAACAGATAATTGGTCATAGTTTCAGAAGCAAGGGAAGAATCAATACTTATGACTATAGGATAGAGAGGGCCCATAAAGACCACAGTGCAGACCAGAATCACACCTCTTCCAGAATAATGCAATCAGAACCACCAAAAACTTACAGACCCCCAAAATTAGCTCAGAAATCAGGAGCAGGAAAAAATAAAACCTTAAAGTTGGCACAGTGCATCTACCACCCTAAGTGAGCAAAATCCAACTCTAACATTAAGTTAATGATAAAAGAATAGGCTGGGGAAATGAGTGAACAATAAAAAAGAACTTGATTATAAAAAGCAATAAGGTAGTCTGGTATATTTATAAGAAAACAAAAATGTGAAAAGTTACAAGGAAAGCTTCAGAGAAAAATCCAAATTAGACCCAGGACCAGAGGGAACTACTGGAAAAAATCAAAGAAAGAGATAAAAATAGTAAAGGGTGAAATGGAAAAAGAAATGAGATGCAAGAAAATTATGAAAAGAGAATTTACAACTTGGTAAAAGAGGCACAAAAATAGTGAAAAAATCACTTTAAGAGAGAGAATTGGCCTAGTGATAAGAAGCACAGCAATTCACCAAAGAAAATTACTTTGTTAAAAGTTAAGTTGATCAAATGGAAAAAAGGGTGTGAAAGCTAACTGAAGAAAACAATTATTTAAAAAATAGAATAGGGCAATTGGTAGCTAATGGTTCCATTAAAACATGTTAAGAAGCTATAAAGTCAAAAGAAGAATGAAGAAAAAGAACAAAAACAAGAATAAGAAGAGAGAAAAAGAATAAGAACAAGAATAAGAAGAGAGAAGAAAAAAGAAGAAGAAGAGAAAGAAAAAGAAATAACTTGTTGGAAAAACAACTGACATGGAAGAAATCAAAAGAGATAATTTAAAAATTATTGGATTGCCAGAAAATAATGCTAAAAAGGAGTTAAGCTATTTTATTTCAAGAAATTATCAATGAAAACTGCCATGATATCCTACTACTAAAGAATAAAATAGACATTGAAAGAATCCAACTCCTACCTCCTGAAAGATTTTCAAATATCTATCAATAATATTATAATGAAGTTTCAGAGTTCCCAGGTCAAGAACATACTGTAATTAAGCAGAAAAAAAAAGTCAAATATTGTGCGATCACACTTGTCAAAAGTGACTTAATCCACAGTATCTAATTGTATATTAGAAGACCATAAGACTTAGAAAATAATATTTGGTATGGCAAAAGATCCTGGATTACAATTACGAATAAACCTACCTACAAAAATTGAGCATAATCAGTCAGGTAAAAGAAAAATAAACATTTAATTAAATAAACACCAAGTATTCTTTTTTTAATTTTGTTTTACTTTTAAATTTAATTGTTTTATTTTTTCTGGTTATACATGTATAAACTTTTTAGTACGCATTTCTTTTATGAATCATGTTGAGAGAGAAAAATCAGAACAACTGAGAAAAGCCACAAGAGAGAAAAAGAAAACAGAAAAAAGAAGAAGCATAGCATGTGTTGATTTACATGCAATCACTGTAGTTCATTTTCTGGATGTAGATGGTGTTTTCGATACAAAATTTAGTGGGATTGCCTTGGATTACTGAACTACTGAGAAGAACCAAGTCTATTATATTTATTCATTGCACAGTCTTGCTGTTGCTATGTATAATGTTCACTCAGCATTAATTCATGTAAATCTTTCCAGGCCTTTCTAAAATCAAATTTGACATAGTTCTTTATATATTTTAGAAATGAAAGCTTTTTCAGAAAAAACAAAAACAAAAACAAAAAACTGGCTGTAAGATTTTATTCCTAGTTTTGTACTTTCTTTTTAATTTTATTTGGGTTAGTTTTGTTTGTGTAAAATCTTTTTTTTTTTAATTTAGTGTAATTAAAATTGTCCATTTTGAATTTCATAATATCCTCTCGGTCCTTCTTGGTCATAAATTCTTCTTTCTCATAATATCTGACCAGGAAATTATCTTTTGCTCTCCTAATTTGCTTATGGTATCACTCTTTATGCCCCAATAATACACCCATTTTGAACTTACGTTGATGTGGGTTATGAGATGGAGATCTATGCTGAGTTTCTGATGTATTATTTTACAGTTTTTCCAGCAATTTTTATGAAATAGGAAATTCTTATTGCAGAAGCTGAAGTTAGTGTGTTTATCTAATACTAGATCACCATGGTCAAGCATATTCTACTTATTCACCCTTCTGCTTCTCAGCTAGTGTCAAAGGTTTTTGATGACTACTGCTTTATAGTAGAGTTTTAGGTCTGGTACTACTAGGCCATTATCCTTTGTGAGTTTTTTTTTTCATTAATTCCTTTATTCTTCCTGATGGATTTTGTTATTATTTTTCTAGCTCTATAAAATAATTTTTGGAAGTTTGATGGGTGTGACCCTGAACAAATAGACCAATTTCCAAAGAATGGTCATTTTTATTATGTTAGCTTAGCCTACCAATGAGCAATTGATATTTTTCCAATTTTTTAGATCTGACTTTATTTCTATTAGAAATGTAATATAATCATGTTCATATAGTTCCTGCATTTTTCTTTGCAGATATTCACTCAAGCATGTTATTTTGACTATAGTTATTTTAAATAACAATAGTCATCCTATTTTAAATAGGATTTCATTTTTTATCTCCTCTTGCTGGCCTTTCTCAGCAATATATAGAAATGCTGATGATTTGTGTGGGTTTATATTATGCTCTGCAACTTTGCTAAAGCTGTTAGTTGTTTCAAGTAGGCTTTTGAATGATTTTCTAGGATTCTTCAAGTACAGGATCATATCATAGGCAGAATGATAGTTTTTCTTTTAATTGAAGTTTTTATTTTCAAAATATATGCAAGGAAAATTTTTCACCATTGACCTTTGCAAAACTTTGTGTTCCGACTTTCTCTCTTTTCCCCACTTCCTCTCCTAGATGACAAGTAATACAATATATATTAAACATGGTGAAATACATATGTAAATACAATATGGCATACTTATTTCTACAATTATCTTACTGCAAAAAAGGAATCAGATTAAAAAGAAAAAAAAGAGAAAATAAAATTCAAGCAAACAAAAAATAGAAGTTAAAATGCTATGTTATGATGCATATTCAGTTCCCAGAGTCTTCACTCTGGGAATAAATGTTTCTCATCATCACAAGATTATTGCAATTAATCTGAATGACCTCACTGTTGAAAAGAGCCACATGGATCAGAATTGATCATCGTATAATCTTATTGTAGCCGTGTACAATGACCTCCTGATTCTGCTCATTTGACTTAGCATCAGTTCATGTAAGTCTCCTCAGGCCTCTCTAAAAATCATTCTGCTGTTCTTATAGAACAATAATATTCAAAAAAATTTATATACCAAAATTTATTCAGCCATTCTCTAACTGATGGGCATCCATTCAGTTTCCAGTTTATTGCCACTACAAAAAGGGCTGCTACAAACATTTTTGCACAGGTGGGTCCCTTTCCCTCCTTAAAGATCTCTTTGGGTCATAAGCTCAGTAGAAACACTGCTAGATAAAAGGGTATACAGTTTAATAATCCTTTTGGCATAGTTCCAACTTGCTTTTCAAAATGGCTGGATCCATTAACAATTCCACTAACAATGTATTTGCACAACCCCTGTAAAATTCATCATTATCTTTTCCTCTCATCTTAGCCAATCTGAGATGTGTGTAGTGGTATATAAGAGTTTTCTTAATTTACATTTCTCTGATCAATAGTGATTTGAAACACCTTTTTATATGACTAGAAATAGTTTCAGTTTCTTCATCTGAAAATTGTCAGTTCATATCCTTTGACCACTTATCAATAGGAGAATGGCTTGGATTTTTATAAAATTGATTGAATTATCTCTATATTATACAAATGAGACTTTTATCAGTACCCTTAAAAGTAAAAATATTTTCCCGGTTTATTGCTTCCCTTCTAATCTTGTCTGCCTTAGTTTTGTTTGCACAAATACTTTTTAACTTAATAAAATCAAAATTACGTATTTTTTTCAATAATGATTTCCAGTTCTTCTTTGGCCACAGATTCTTGTTTCTCCACAGATCTGAGAGGTAAACTATTCTATGTTCTTTGAATTTGTTTATATTATCACTCTTTATGTCTAAATCCTGAACACATTTTGATCTTATCTTGGCATGTGGTGTTAGGTGTGTGTCAATGTTTAGTATCTGCCATTATAGTTTCCAATTTTTCCAGCAGTTTTTATCAAATAGTGAATTCTTATCCCTAAAACTGGAGTCTTAGAGTTTGTCAAACATTACATTGCTGTAGTCATTGACTATTTTGTCCTTGAATCATAACCTATTCCACTGACTGCCCATTCTATTTCTTAGCCAGCACTAAATGGATTTGATGATCCCTGCTTTACAAAATAGTTTTACGCATACCACAGCTAGGTCAGATGCACTGTCATTTTTTTCATTAATTACCTTGAAATTCTGGACCTTTTGGTCATCCTGATGAACTTTATTATTATTTTTTCTAGATCTGTAAAATAATTTCTTTGGAGTTTTATTTGTATGGAATTAAATAAGCAGATTAATTTAGGTAGTATTGCATTTTTTATTATATTAGCTTGGTCTAGCCACAAGCACTTGATATTTTTAAAATTGATTGTACCTGACTTTATTTGGGTGGAAAGTTTTTTGTAGTTCTGTTCATCTATTTCCCAACTTTCCCTTGGTAGATAGTTTCCTAAATATTTTATATTATAAACAGTTATTTTAAATGAGATTTCTCTTTGTATCTCTTATTAATGGACTTTGTTGGTATTATATAAAAATGCTGATATTTTTTCTGGGTTTATTTTATGTTCTGCAATTTTGCTAAAGTTGTAAATTGTTTTTAGTAGTTTTTAGTTGATTCTCTAGAATTCTCTAAGTATATCATCATATCATTTTCAAAAAGTGATAATTTGGTTTCCTCATTACCTACTCTAATGCTTTTAATCTCTTTTTCTTCTTTTATTGCCAAAGCTAAGATTCTAATACAATATTGAATAGTAATTGTTTCACCTCTGATCTTATTGGGAATGGTTCTAGTTTATTCACATTACTTATGATGCTTGTTTATGATTTTAAAAAGATGCTACTGATCATTTTAAGGAAAAATCTATTTAGAGGGGCACAGCAAAGACAGTGGAGTGCAGACATGACTCTCCATGATTTTCTCTGATCTTCTCTCAAACCAACAGCAGATTAAGCCTCTAAAATGGTTTTGGAGTCAAGGAAACCACAAATATTTAGAGTACAACACATTCTCAGAAGAAGTTACCTTGGAAGAACTACAGAACAGGTCTGTTTAATCAGGCAGGGGAACAGTTTGCCAAGCCCAGATGGCAGCTCCAAGAGACAAGGCAGGAAGCTGAGCTGGGATTCAGAGTGTGGCAGTTTCTAAACACCTGGGAAATTTATGTGAGCCTCTTAGACCACTGTGCCCTGGTTGCAAGCAGGTGCTTTGGCAGATCTGCCTTTTATAAAAGGTAGATTGTAAACCATTGAGAACACTGGAACTTAGCCCTGATTGCCAAGCACCAGAAGTTAATCAGTGGAACTGCAGCAGGGCAAATTAAAGTAGCTGTCACTCCTTTGCTTTGAACAGACCTCAACCATTAAATAAATGAATAAAAAAGGAAAAAAGAACTCTCACCATAAAGAGCTTTTATGGAAAGAGAAAAGAAGCTCAGATACTGAGGTTCATAAAGGTAAAGCAATTCCAGAGGAAGCAACAAAGGGAGACATGAGCTGGTCCCCATTTCAAAAGGCTTTCCTGAAAGACTGCATAAAGAATCTTAAAAGAGGGGCAGCTAGGTGGCGCAGTGGATAGAGCACCAGCCCTGAAGTCAGGAGGACCTGAGTTCAAATCTGGTCTCAGACACTTAACATTCCCTAGCTGTGTGACCCTGTTGCCTCAGCAAAAAAGCAAAAAAAAAAAAAAAAAAAAAAAAGAATCTTAAAAGAGAGTTAGAAGAAAAATGGAGAAATGAAGTGATATCATTGTAAGAAGTATATAATACCCTACAAAAGAAATATGAAAGACACAAGCACCAATTCAGTGAAAAACAAAATTGGTGAAATGGAAAAAGTATGCGATGAACAAATTGGTTAATTACAAAAGGAACTAAGAAATTAATACACTAAAAATTAGAATTGAACAAATGGAAGTGAATGAATCAATAAGACTTCAAGTATCAGTAAAAAAAAAAAAACTAAAAAAAATGAAAAATAGAAGAAAATATGAGATATCACCTAGGAAAAACAACTGACCTGAAAAATAAATATAGGAGAGACAATCAAAGGATTATTGGACTTCCTTAAAGCCATGATTAAAAAAATTCCGATCAAGCTCTCAGGTTAGAAAGGCCGCTAGATACTATCTTAAAGGAAATCATAAAAGAAAACTGCCCTGATGTTTCACAATCAGAAGGTAAAGTAGTAATTGAAAGAATTCTCCAATCACCTAGTGAAAAAGATCCCAAAATTAAACCCCCAAGAAATATTGTGGCTCAATTTCAGAACTATCATAACAAGGAAAAGATATTTCAAGAAACTAGAAGGAAACAATTCAAATATCAAAAAAAAACATAATTAGAATTACCCAGAAAAGGCAAAAGAACTTGGATTATAGCCAAGAATAAGTTATCCAGGTAGAATGAACATTATCTTCCAGAGAAGATGAACATTTAATGACATAGGTGAATTTCACCTATTTCTAATGAAAAGACCATATCTAAACAAAAAATTTGAAGAGAAGCATAAAAAGGTAAAAAGGAAAGAACTCTTGAGAAATATATTTCTAGTATGGGTATAATTAGAGAATGGAGGTATAATTTGATTTTACTTTGATAATATGAAAAAAACTAGAGATGGAAGGGGGATTCATACTCAAAAAAGAGGAAAAAGGAAGTAAAAAAGAAAGTAATAATAAGATAAAATCTCATGAAGAGAAAAAGGAAACCTAATATAATTGAGGGGAAGAAGGGAAAGGGATGAGCACTGTGTGAATCTTACTCTCATCAGATTGGGCTCAAAAAGAGAATATCAGACACATTTCATTTCATACAGAAATTTGTCCCTCCTTATAGGGAAGTGGGAAGGAAAGGAGGAAAAGAAAGAGATATAGATTAATAGAAGGAAAAATAGAAGAAGTGGGGGCAAGGTATAAAAAAGGGGGAGGGGCTCTAGAGGGAGGAGGACTGTTTGAGAGAGGTGGTAATCAAAAGTAAAATACTGGGGGGAAGGGAGAAAAGGGAAAGGAAAGAGAAAAACATAACTTTGGGTAAATAAGATGGCAGTAAATGCAGAATTTGGTATTTTAATTGTGAATGTGAATGGGATGAACTCCCATAAAACAGAAAAAGATAGCAGACTGGATTAAAAGCCAGAATGCTACGATATGTTCTTTACAAGAAACACATCTAAAACATAGAGATACATACAGAGTGAAGATGAAGGGATGGAGCAGAATCTATTATTCTTCAGGTGAACAAAAAAAAGCAGGGGTAGCAATCCTGATCTCATATCAAGTAAAATCAAAGATAAATCTAGTTTAAAGAGACAAGGAAAGAAACTATACTTTACTAAACAGTACCATAGATAATGAAGAAATATCAATACTAAACATATATGCACCAAGTGGCATAGCATTCAAATTCCTAGAGCAGAAGTTAAGAGAGATGAAAGAATAAATAGACAACAAAATTGTACTGGTGGGTGATCTCAACCTTCTTCTCTCAGAACTAGATAAATCAAACCACAAAATAAATAAGAAAGAAGTTAAGGAGGTAAACAAGATGTTAGAAAAGTTAGGTATGATAGATCTTTGGAGAAAATTGAATGGAGACAGAAAGGAGTTTACACTTTTCTCAGTGGTTCATAGTCAAAAATTAACTATGTGTTGGGCATAAAAACATCAAAATCAAATGCAGAAAGGCAGTTAATCTTCATTTTTTTTCATTTTTTTTCAGCTCATGAAGCAATAAAAATCACATGCAATATAAGGCCAGGAGAAAATAGGCCAAAAGTTAATTTGAAATTAAATAATCTAATCCTTAAGAATGAATGGATGATTTGACCCAGCAGTGTTTCTACTGGGCCTATATCCCAAAGAGATTTTAAAGGAGGGAAAGGGACCCACATGTGCAAAAATGTTTGTGGCAGCCCTTTTTGTAGTGGCAAGAACCTGGAAATTGAAAGGATGCCCATCAATTGGAGAATGGATGAATAAATTATGGTATATGAATGTTATGGAATATTATTGTTCGCTAAGAAACAATTAACAGGAGGATTTCAGAGAGGCCTGGAGAGACTTGCATGGACTGATGCTGAGTGAAATCAGCAGAACCAGGAGAACATTATACACAGCAACAAGACTATATGATGATCAATTTTGATGGACATGGTTCTCTTCAACAATGATGTGATTCAAAGCAGTTCCTATTGTTCAGCGATGAAGATAGTCATAAACATCCAAAGAGAGGCCTGTGGGAACTGAGTGTGAACCACAACACAGCATTTTAACGCTTTCTATGAATATTTCCATGCATTTTGTTTTCCTTCTTAGGTTTTTTTTTTCTTCTTCTCTTTCTAGATCTGATGTTTCTTGTGCAGTAAGATAACTGTATAGATATGTATACATGTATTGTATTTGTCATATAATTTATCCTATTTAGCATGTATTAGATTACCTGTCATCTAGGGGCGGGGGGTAGGGGGAAGGAGGGGAAAAGCTTGGGGGAAAAAAGTTTTTGCAAATGTCAATGTAAAAAAAATTAATTGATTAGATTGGAAAAAAAAAAGAATTGATGGGTGAACTAGCAAATCATAGACACAATCAATAATTTCATCCAGGAGAATGACAATAATGAGACAACATACGAAAATTTGTAGGATTCAGCCAAAGAGGTTATAGGGGTAATTTTACATTTCTAGATGCTTACTTGCTTAAAATAGATAAAGAGAAGATAAATGAATTGAGCTTACAATTTAAAAAGCTAGAAAAAGAAGAAATTAAAAACCCTCAGTTAAATACCAAATTGAAAATTCTGAAAATAAAAGGGGAGATTCATAAAATTGAAAATAAGAAAATTGTGGAAGTAATAAATAAAACTAAGAGTTGGTTTTATGAAAAAAACTAACCAAATAGGTAAGCCTTTAGTTAATTTGATTAGAAAAAAGTAAAGAGGAAAATCAAATTGTTAGTCTCAAAAATGAAAAGGGAGAATTTTCAAGCAATGAAGAGGAAATTAGAGCAATAATTAGGAGTTACTTTGCCTAACTTTACGCCAATAAATTTGATAATTTAATTGAAATGGATAAGTGTCTACAAAAATATAGATTGCCAAGGTTAACAGAAGAGGAAATAAATTATTAAAATAGCCCCATTTTAGAAAAAAAAAATAGAACAAGTTATTAGTCAACTCCCTAAAAGAAAATCTCCAGGGCCAGATGGATTTACCTGTGAATTCTACCAAACATTAATTCCAATACTATACAAACTATTTGAGAAAATAGGGACAGAAGGTATATTGCCAAATTCCTTCCATGAGACCAATATGGTCCTGATAGCTAAACCAGGTAGGGTGAAAACAGAGAAAGAAAACTATAGACCCATTTCCCTAATGAATATTGATGCAAAAATTTTAAATAATATATTAGCAATGAGATTACAGAAAGTCATCCCCAGGATAGTACACTATGACCAAGTAGGATTTATACCAGGGATGCAGGGCTGGTTCAATATTAGGAAAACTATCAGCATAATTAATTATATTAATAACCAAACTATCAAAAAACCATATGATTATCTCAATAGATGCAGAAAAAGCATTTGATAAAATTCAACACCCCTTCCTATTA
>JAJPUD010014034.1:0-42013 GCA_023553655.1 Myrmecobius fasciatus | reverse complement strand
TTTGGATGTAAAAATATTTTCCCAGTTTACTGCTACCCTTCTAATCTTGTCTGCATTCATTTTGTTTGTACAAAAACTTTTCAACTTGATATAGTCAAACTTATCTATTTTGTGCTTAATGATGACCTCTAGTTCTTCTTTGGTCACAAATTCCTTCCCCCTCCACAGGTCTGAGAGGTAAACCATCCTACATTGTTCTAATTTGTTTATAATATCATTCTTTATGCCTAGATCATGAATCCATTTTGACCTTATCTTGGTATATGGTGTTAGGTGTGGGTCAATGCCTAATTTCTTCCAGACAAGTTTCCAATTATCCCAGCAGTTTTTGTCAAATAGTGAGTTTTTATCCCAAAAACTGGGGTCTTTGGGTTTATCGAACACTAGATTACAATTGTCATTGAGTATTTTGTTCTGTGAACCTAACCTATTCCACTGATCCACTACTCTATTTCTTATCCAGTACCAAATGGTTTTGGTGACCACTGCTTTATAATATAGTTTTAGATCTGGTGCAGCTAGGCCACCCTCATTTGCATTTTTTTTCATTAATTCCCTTGAAATTCTTGACCTTTTGTTTTTCCAGATGAATTTTGTTGTTATTTTTTCTAGGTCAGTTAAATAATCTCTTGGGAGTTTGATTGGTATAGCACTAAATAGATAGATTAGTTTAGGTAGTATTGCCATCTTTATTATATTCGCTCAACCTATCCAAGAGCACTTGATGTTTTTCCAATTGTTTAGATCTGACTTTATTTGTGTGGAGAGTGTTTTGTAGTTTTGCTCATATAGATCCTGACTTTCCCTTGGCAGATATATTCCCAAATATTTTATACTATCGATAGTTATTTTGAATGGAATTTCTCTTTGTATCTCTTGCTGTTGCATTTTGTTGGTGATGTATAAAAATGCTGATGATTTATGTGGATTTATTTTGTATCCTGCAACTTTGCTAAAGTTGTGGATTAATTCTAATAGTTTTTTAGTTGATTCTCTAGGGTTCTCTAAGTAGACCATCATATCATCTGCAAAGAGTGATAATTTCGTTTCCTCATGACCTACTCTAATTCCTTTAATCTCTTTTTCTTGTCTTAATGCCAAGGCTAGCATTTCTAATACAATATTGAACAGTAATGGTGATAGTGGACAACCTTGTTTCACCCCTGATCTTATTGGGAATGGTTCCAGTTTATCACCATTACATATGATGCGAGCTGATGGTTTTAAATAGATGCTACCGACTATTTTAAGGAAAAGTCCATTAATTCCTATACTCTCTAATGTTTTTAATAGGAATGGATGTTGAATTTTATCAAATGCTTTTTCTGCATCTATTGAGATTATCATATGGTTTTTGTTAGTTTGGTTATTAATATAGTCAATTATGTTAATAGTTTTCCTAATATTGAACCATCCCTGCATTCCTGGTATAAACCCTACTTGGTCATGGTGTATTATTCTAGGAATGATTTTCTGTAATCTCTTTGCTAATATTTTATTTAAGATTTTTGCATCAATATTCATTAAGGAGATTGGTCTATAATTTTCTTTCTCTGTTTTTGTTTTACCTGGTTTAGGTATCAGTACCATGTCTGTATCATAAAAAGAGTTTGGTAGGAGTCCTTCATTCCCTATTTTTTTGAATAGTTTATATAATATTGGAGTTAACTGTTCTTTAAATGTTTGGTAGAATTCACATGTAAATCCATCTGGTCCTGGGGATTTTTTCTTAGGGAGTTGATTAATGACTTGTTCTATTTCTTTTTCTGAAATGGGACTATTTAAGTAATTTATTTCCTCTTCTGTTAATCTGGGCAATCTATATTTTTGTAGATATTCCTCCATTTCACTTAGGTTATCAAATTTATTGGCATACAGTTGGGCAAAGTAACTCCTGATTATTGCTCTAATTTCCTCTTCATTGGTGGAAAGTTCTCCCTTTTCATTTTTGAGACTAACAATTTGATTTTCCTCTTTCCTTTTTCTAATTAAATTAACTAGAGGTTTATCTATTTTGTTGGTTTTTTCATAAAACCAACTTTTAGTTTTATTTATTAATTCAATAGTTTTTTTACTTTCAATTTTACTAATCTCTCCTTTTATTTTTAGGATTTCAAGTTTGGTATTTGATTGGGGGTTTTTAATTTGTTCTTTCTCTAGCTTTTTTAGTTGCAAGCCCAATTCATTGATTTTCTCTTTTTCTATTTTATGCAAATAAGCATCTAGAGATATAAAATTTCCCCTTATTACCGCTTTGGCTGTATCCCACAAATTTTGGTATGTGGTCTCATTATTGTCATTCTCTTGAATGAAATTAGTAATTGTGTCTGTAATTTGCTGTTTCACCCATTCATTCTTTAGAATAAAATTATTTAGTTTCCAATTGGTTTTTGGTCTATTTTCTCCTGGCCTTATATTGCATGTGATTTTTATTCCGTCATGATCTGAAAAAAAATGCATTTATTATTTCTGCCTTCCTGCATTTGATTTTGAGGTTTTTGTGTCCTAGCACATGGTCAATTTTTGTATAAGTTCCATGGACTGCTGAGAAAAAAGTAATTCCAGATGTATTTTATTAGGATATGAAAATGCCTTAAGGTCACCATCAGCACTTGAGAGTTAGAAAATCTAGGTTTAAGTTACAGTTCCTCCTGTGCATCCATGAACACTTCCCAAACTTTTAATCTTTGGTAACATTGATCAAAGCAGTGCTATCATTGCTTTCAGGCAAATTAAATCAGTTTCTTTTCTGTTTCTTTCCTTCATAATCCTGTGACTTTCCAGAACAGAGACTCTGGCCACCATTCTCTAGGTATATTTTTTCCTTCTATTAGGATGTAAGATCTTTAAAGGTATTGTGTCTTTAGGGTTTTTCACATTATTTAGCACATAGTAAATACATTAAAATGTTTTTTTTTCATGTATTCATTTATTTGTATATCTATTGATCAGAGGAATATATATATGTGTGTGTGTGTATGTATGTATGTGTATATATATATATGAAACTAGATATTTACAGTGGATGGAGTGCTGACCCTAGAGACTTCTCAAAGAGGTCTGAGTTCAAATCTGGCCTCAGATTAGTTGTGTAATTCTGGGCAAGTCACTTGACCCTATTTACCTTACTTTCCTCATTTAGAAAATGAGCTGGATAAAGAAATGGCAAATAACTTCAGTATCTTTGCCAAAAAGTTCTCTAAACAGGGTCACAAGGAGTTGGAGATGAAAACAACTCAGCAACAACAACAATATCAACAACAACAAGATATACATGCAATAAATTATCTAATCACTTTCTTGCAGTAAGTTAGCTTTTTATGGAGATGAGTTGACCCTGCTCACTTTAAGAATACCTCTTAATACTTGCTTTAAATTTCAAAGTGGTTCCTTTGTGATCTAAACTTGTATTATTTACCTTCAGAAAGAGGGAGAGATTGTTTTTATTTCCTGAGGCAGCTATGAAAGAGTGTAAGGATAACCATATGACCAATGACTGATAGACAAAAAAAGTCATTGTTGTGTTCTAGGTCATGTGTTTGATGGGGAAACAGTCCATAGAAGTGTGGAAAGAGTTGCTAAAAATAAGATAAAGAGAGAGTAACTGAAAGTATCCACTTGTTCTGGGCCATGTTCATCTGCAGTAGTATTTAGGAGTACATAATAGAAACCAGAGATATATAAAGAAATACATGACCTAGGAGTAGCTAGGTGGCACAGTGGATGGAGAGCCAAGTCTAGAGTTTTCTCAAGAAGACTTGACTTTAAATTCAAACTTGGATACTTACTAGGTGTATGACTTTGAGTTTGTTTCAATGTCTTCATCAGCAAAATTAGCTGGAAAAAGAATAGCAAACCACTCTGTCTTTGCCAAGAAAACCACAAATGGGATCATGAAGAGCTGGAAATGACTGAAAACCACTGAATGACAACAATAACAAAAAGAAGACATACAGATAGGAGTAAATAAAAAGCAGATAATAAGATAGGGGAAAGGTTACACAATCATTCCAAATTCTAGTTTAGGGGGTTATAAAGGATTATGAAAGTGGCTAGGTAACTCTGTAATGCTCTGAAAAACCCTGAGCATCATCTGTTGTTAACATATTCTAATCCCTTTTCTGCCACTTAAACAACCTTTTACAAATCAACTTACCCCTTTTTTTCTGGCCCTTGATTCTCTCCTATAAAATTCTCATTTCTCAACAAAGCTCAAGAATCTCTATCTTTTGTTCCCATTCTGACACCAAAATAATTGATTGATGAGAAAAATTCAATCATTGGTTACAATTACATGGCTCCAAGCAACATTTTGCAACAAATTTTGTTTTTTATGAGTAATTGTTTTGACTATTAAAGAAAAGCTACTGAAAACAACCTTGTGGGGAAAGGGGAGAAAGAGACCCTGGATCTTATTCTCTACCCCACATATACTTAAAAAGGAAGAAGAAAAAAGCCTTTGTGCATGGTACTTGATTTTGTGATATAGCGAATTCCATAAGGAAAGGGAAGATTGTATTCTGTGCCAAAGTGAACACAGTGGGCTATCAACAAGGTTAAGCACCTGTACTTTGGAACTTTGGGTCCCTTCTCAATATAGAGAGTTGAGCACCTGTTACAACTATCCATTTTATAAATTGTAGATTTTCAAACAGGATATTTGCTAGCTGGGGCAAGGTTTTAAATAGCATTCAGGTTGTGGTGACCCAACTGATTAAAAATTAGAATAATTCATTGTGCATTTTGACTCTTTCCCCCACTCTTTCTCTTTTATAAGAACTTAGCTTTACAATAACTAGAGGTAAGCAGGTTGGGCCAACCCCAGTTTCTCCATCTTCTCCGCTCATGTAAAAGCTGTGTGAATATTTTTTTTTTAAATATTTTCCTCTTGAAAATTTCAGAATATTTGATCTGATTTTAATAGGTTTCATGTGTGAAATCCTTTATAAAAAAATCCATATTTCTGATACTTTCTGCTCTTTAGTACAGCACAGCTTGGTAGCACTAGGTACGTCTTGTTGAAAGTATGTCCATAAATATGTCCCTTGCAGCACAGAACAGCTTGTTAAATTGGCAATCCTCAGC
Organism: Myrmecobius fasciatus; assembly: GCA_023553655.1. Taxonomy (NCBI): domain Eukaryota; kingdom Metazoa; phylum Chordata; class Mammalia; order Dasyuromorphia; family Myrmecobiidae; genus Myrmecobius; species Myrmecobius fasciatus. The sequence continues at coordinate 36,928 of JAJPUD010014034.1, read as the reverse complement.
AGTTTGCCGAGAAAAGTTTGCCTCACTTGTGATAGTCCAAATGTAGGGCAGAACTCAGAGGAACTTTTTTTTTAATCTAATTTTACCAATTGACACATTCTTCACTTTTTTTAACCAACTCATTTCTTTTTTGCTCCAGTGTTATCAAATGATTTTAATATATCTTAAAAGTTCCCACTAATTTATTGAAGTCCCAAGAAAGGAGAGAACAATTCTTACCCCATTGTGCCTAAGTAAACTCCATATTGTATTATTCTGTTTCAATTCATTTAATAAGTATTTTGTGTAGAATAAAATAGTGTGTAAGAACTATTGGATCTAGGAATACTAGATGTGTTCAGGTTAGTACTGGAAGTGAAAGACTTCTCCCTCTTCAAATCCTTCATAGCATTTTGTTTGGACTGCTCATTGTATGCTAATTTCTATTACAATAATTTGTACACATGCCTTCTCTCCATTACACCATGGTAATCTCTTGAAGGCAAAAACTGAACTTTATTTCATCTTTGCATTATTTAGAGTTTAGCATAGATTCTTGCACATAGTAGGCACTATGAATAACATTAATGAATGAATGAATGGAAGAAAAAAGCATTTATTAAGCTCTATGTACCAAACACTATACTAAGTGCTGGGCTAACAAATATTCATTAACTTGATCTCTTTTTGCTGTTTTGGCAGATTTGACTTCTTGTGATATTTTCTTCAAATTGAAGATTAAGTATCTTTCAAATCCTTGCCTAAATTCTCAATTGTATCAGTCAGTTCTTGGCTTTCTTTTGTTCCTGATTACAATTCCAGTTGGCATCCTAATAGTTGGAATCCTAAGAATAGTTGGCATCCTAAAACCTGATTTTCAATATGATAGGGTCTGGTTCCCTATTTCCATATAACCTCTTTCCCAGTATTTGCTGGAGATGGTATAGTGTTTCAATTCCATTTGCAAGAAAAACCACAGAGATATTACATATATATATATATATATATGTATACACATATACATATACATATATATATGTAAAATATCTCCAACAAGTTGAAACAACTTGAGATAATACTTCTGAATCGTTACCAATCTAAGATTTAAAATAAATATTAGCTATGGCAGTCTGAGAAGGACTAGGACTGGAATAAGAAGAGTGACTTAACTATGGAGTCACAACATAGAGTAGTGAGACATAATTTTAGGATGTCATGAAGTTACTAGACTGCTTTCAGGTGCATACCATATTCCATGAAAGAAGAATGTATCTCTCATCCTTTTCAGTTATATTATGAAAATTTGGTGAAAAGTATTTTTTTCAATTTTCTCAGTGGATGCAGGATACAAAGGAAAATGTTCTAAATGTCAGGAGGTAAAAGGTACTTCCTCTAGATACCTTCTGATGGCCTCCCATCTCCATCACTGAATGAGCTTTTCATGTTCAGTAGCATTAATAAAAACAACTATTTCTAGGCCATTCTACTTTTAGTCATCTTCAGCATATTGTTTACATTGAATTATGACAAGCATTTGTATAGCTCTTATTCCGCATGTGCAAATGGCTTGAATCCCAAATCTCAAGTTTAAGAATTGAAATCTAATGTTCTATGCCTATGCACATAATAGACACTCTGAATGAATAGGCAAACTTAGTTTGTTCTAACGTAAAAAAGATCAGGTAAATCATAATTTTTTCTGGATATCACTAGTGTCTTATATTGATATAACCAGATCAGAACTCTGATGAGGGCACTCAGAATTCTTTCTTTGTCTTCTTGGCTAGAACTCTAAATACTTTGGGGAATCCTCAGAATTTATTAAAATGCTCTACTGAGGACTGGTTTACTTTTTTTTTTAATGATTGCCAAAAGCTATTTGCTGGAATGTAAAATGTTTACAGATGCCTTTGGAAGAAAACAGCAGAATGTGGAACTAATTGTGTTGATTCAAGATAATTATGAAACACAAATGACCATTACTTACAACAAGTCCCTTGACAATTAGGATTTTACTCAAGGGACTGATCTCAGTCACAATAAAAAAAGGGCTTCCTGATAAATGAAGGGCTTGTGGAAAATATAGCCCCACCCTCAAGAAAAAAAAAAACGTTCTTTAATGTCATTTCTTTAAAACTAAGTTTGTACTTGGTTTTGGATTGCTTGTTTGAAAGAGAAAGAATCATTTTCTAGGTGGAATCTTTTTTGGATTTTTTTTTTATCTTTTGTAGTATTGATGTGGGAGTGATTGTTGCATCTTCTGAGGCATTTCTACATTTCTGCTTTTTAAGAAAGAGAAATGGTCCATTTTATTTTTTTTCAAAAGAAATGAAATGTTGGTATGTTAACCTTTATTTCTATTTTATTTGCCATCCACACCTAAATAAGTACAATGTCTATTGTTTATCCTTCATTCTCTATGAATGACATCAGGGAGGTAATGCCATGACATGCAAGTGAATTGAATTTAAGGGAGGGAAGAATGTACAAAGTCATCAGTCTCATTTTCTTCTCCAGAGCCATTGGGGTCCAGTGGCAAGATATAGATCAGGATGAATGGAGATGATCCCGATCTAAAAAATGTGCTTATTGATGGGTTTTTAAGTAATGTAGTTGACACTTGTAATGGGCCACCTGACTAGGTGTACTTTATTTTAAAGAAATGTCAACTGGACCAACACTACTATATGCCAGTCCTTTTACGTTTCCATGCTTAATAGCTATACTTCTATACCACATCCCCCAGTCTCTTTTCCAAATCTTTTCCTTTCCCAGAGCTGCTTTTGATCCATTGGACTTCTCTATCATACCTTAGCTACCTTGTCATACTGAAAATTCCCTCAACATCTGCTGCCTTTTCATCCCAAAATATTCTTTTGACCTCTTACTTAACTCCCTTTATTCCACTGATAAATTCCTTCTATCACTTTCCATTTGTAGAAGGGTCTAGACTACACATCTTTCATTCCTTTCTCAGTATTCTGATTCTACAGACATTGCCTCCACCTCCCATGCAGGAATGTCTTCCTTCTCTTTTCAATTCCTTTTTATGTGTTTTCTCCCAAAAGAACGTATGCTCCAGGGATTGTCTTTCTTTTTTGCTACTTGCTTGTTTTACATACCTCTCTTTCACTTTCTACTTTCTCTTTTTTCTTGATCTTGGTAACCCCTGGGTAACCTAGTTCAACGCTATGCCTCATCAAGTGTTAGCTTTGAATCAGTTCCATCATTATCTACCTACACTCCTACAGGTACTGCTGAACAAACATGGAGAAATATCATAACTGTCCTGATTGAGTTCACTACAGATTGGTGTTATACAACTTCTAGTGAATCCTCACTGCAATGAGGCAATACTATTTTTTCTTTCTCATCAACTTACTATCCAATTCATCACAAGGCTCTTCTAAACTTTTGATTCCTTTTCAAACCTTCTATGGTTCATTCTTCTTTGATTCTCTCAGCTGAGAACCTCTTCTCATAGTTGGCAAAAATGAAGCCATTCACTGTGTGCTTTCTCATCTCCTGTCTTCCTTATCTCATATCATTCATATGCCTTTTGTCTATCTCTTCCTTCACCACTGTTTTACATGAAGAATTGACTTTATTATTTAACAAAATTAATCCTTTTAACGGCGTAAATGATTCTATGCCATTCTCTTTCTTCCTAAAAATTTCCCCTTCTCTCATGCTCAATCTAACACAATCTCTTTGTATTTTCTCTTTTCCTAAATATGCCCATGTTTTCCATTATTCATGAAAATTTCACTTGATTCATTCATCATCACTACCATCCTGTATCTATTCTGCCTTTTGTTACTAAACTTCCTGAAAAAGCCATCTGCAATAGGTACTTCCACTTTCTCTCATTTTCTTCTTAACCCCTTACAGTCTGGCTTCTGATTTCATCATTCCAACTAAATTACTCTCTTCAAAGTTATAACGATCTCTTAGTGACCTTTTTTCAGTTCTCATTCACCTTGAACTCTCTGCAGTCTTTGACACTGTTTTTTTTATCACCCTCTTTTCCTTAATAGATTCTTCTCTGGATTTTGAAATACCACTCACTTCTGTTCTACTACTTATGAAATTGCTCTTTCTCAGTCTTCTTTGCTGGATCCTCTTTTAGATCATGCTCTCTGATTTTAGATGTCCTTAAGAGTTTTTCCTGGCCCTTCTTCTCTTCTTCCTCTATACTTTTCCTTGGAAGCTCCCATGGATTTAGTTATTGTCTCTATACTGATGATTCTCAAGACTTCTTATCCTGCTCTAACCTCCCTGTTGACCTCTAATAGCATATCTCCAACTGCCTATTCTTGCACATCTCAGACTGGATGTTCAGTAAACATTTCAAACTCAACATGTCCAAAACTTAACTTATTGTTTTCATCTCTAAATCCAATTCCCCCAATTTCCCTATTACTCAGTCCCCCAGGCTCACCATGCCATGGTCATCTTTGACCCCTCATTTTACTGCCCTCCCTTTTATGCAATCTTTTGCCAAAGCCTATCAATTTCATCTTTCCCCACATCTCTTAAATATGCCTCCTTATCTCTTCTGATGCTGAAACCACTCTGGTTCAGGGTCTTATTATTTTACATCTAGATTACTGTAATAGCCTGCTGATGTGTATGCCTGCCTCAAGTCTCTACTCTCTCAAATTAATCCTCCACTAAAGTAATTTTCCTAAAGCACAAGATATAACTTTTCTTGGATCCAGATGTTTTCTCCAATAGTTCCCCATGCCTAGAATGCTCTCCTTTTCTCATCTCCTTGGCTTCCTTTTAATCCCGCCTAAAATCCCATCTTCTACAAGAAATCTTTCTCTATCTCCCTCAATTCTAGTATCCTCTCTCCCAATTATTCTCTATTTAACTTGTACACAGACTGTTTTCTATGCATTTCCTTGTTGTCTCAGTCATTAGATTGTGAACTCCTTGAAGGCAAGGACTGTCTCCTGCCTCTTTTTGTACCCTCAGTACTTAGGACAGTGCCCAGCACATAGTAGCTGCTTAATAAGTATTTGACAGGTTATTTCTAGTATTTAGCACTCTATTTGGTGCATAATTAGCATGTTAAAATGCTTGCTGGTTTTTCTTTTATCCTTAAAGTACTTATATCACTGTCTTTTTCTTCCTTTTCAGCAGAAAGCCATCTTTAACTCATTCCCTCTACTATTCAATTAAATACTGTGAAACACCTAAACATCATTCTCTACTGTCTTAGCTTCTGCTCCAGTCTCAGATGAAGAGGTGGTTCTTCTTACAAATACCAACTCTTGTATATGTATCCTTGATTCCATTGGTTCTCTTCCTCTGAGAGCTTGTTTCTTTCTCTAATTTCCCACTGTTATCTTCTCACACTCATCTTTTACAAAACCTTCACTTATTCTGATCATTTCTCCACTCTACCATCCCACATTATATCACTTCTTCCTTTCATAGCCGTATTTCAATATGAAACTATCTCTACTTAATCTTTTCTTAGTCCTTATCTTTTTTGACTGCTAAACAGTATTGAAATTATTGGCTATTCTAGTTCAATACTACTAGTTCAATACTTTAGCAGGTCCTACCAAGCTAGAAAGCTGGTCTGACCATGGACACTTTATCCCTGGATCAGCCTAAATTTAGAAAGGCTCCATGCTGGAGAATTGGCCAGATGGTATTGCTTTTTATTTTAGCCATTGCAACTCATGGAGACCACCAACTATGGTATAGTTATGGTCTGCTCTTACTAAATGAAGGAGTATCCATGCAAATGAAATCACAGTACCCTGAAGTTTTGAAATGATTATGAAAAAAATTAGCTTTAATTCAGATGAAGCCCTTGATGTGTGCTGCAGCTGCTGAATTTAATCATTCATTCTGTTCAACAAATATTTATTAAGTGCTAATACAAAGCTAGAGAAGATACAGTGGGAGCAGGTGTAGTGGATAAAGCACTGGCCATGGAGTCAGGAGGACCTGAATTTAAATCTGGCCTCAGATACTTACTAGCTATGTGACCATAGGCAAGTAAGTTATTTAATCCCAATTTCATCTCCTCCCCAAACAAAACAATAAAACAAATAAAACCATGATAAAGTGATAAAAGAGATATAATTTTTGTTCTCTAGTAGCCAAAGATTTAGAAGGCATGATAAAATCCTTACACAAATAATTATAATGCAAATTAAACTATCCTATATGAGTAAAAGGAGCAACTCTTCCATTTGTGTACATGTGAATGTTATGGTTAGATAGGCACTGGCTTCATGTTCTTTGTAACCTTGCCTGTATCTCTATGTGCCAAACGTCTCTGCCCCTTCTTGTATATCAATATTTCCCCATTACGCTATCTATTTTGTAATAATGCTTCAAGATATTCTTTCTAAATTCTTGCTGACCACCTTACTTTATTCTACTCTATCCTACTTCAAGGTTGCTGTGTGGGTTACTCATCCTAATATGTACTCTAAATATGTCCTACCTATTACTACTGGGATAGTAGTTTGACTTTATCCTAGACTCTTGCTATTTACTGATAACTAGTTATACAGCTCGAGAACACAGTTTTAATGTCTGAGGCAGATCCAAGTTTTCTGACCAGAAAAAAGGTCAATTAATTATCCTCTGTGATCAGACTAGAGACTGACCTTATTTTCCAAAAAAAAACATGCTGGTTTTATTTCCTTTATAATTTTTTAAAAGTGTTTTATAGGTTTAATATTAGAGTTCAAGTTTCTTACCTAACAATTATAGCTTTATTTTTAAAAATATTCAGGAACTTAAAATATTTTAGATATTCAATTATACATTCTTCTTTGTATTTAGTATCTTTATTTTCCCAATTACATGCAAAAACAATTGTCAATGTTTATCCCTAAAACGTTAAGCTCCAAATTCTCTCTCTCTCTTCTTGCCTTCCTACTGATCCCCCTTCCCATTGAAAAGCCAAGAAGTTCAATATAGTGCATACATGTGCAGTTATGCAAAACATCTTCATAATAGTTAAGCTGTAAAAGAAAACACAGGCCAAAAAAACAAAACAAAAAACCTCAAGAAAAATAAAGTTAAAAAAAAGTATGCTTCAATCTGTATTCAGACACCATCATTTCCTTTTCTGGGAATGGATAGCATTTTTCATCATAAGTCCTTCAGAGGTGTCCTGGATCATTGCATTTTTGAGAATAGCCAAGTTGTTCACAGCCAATCATCTTATAATACTGCTGCCTCTCTGTACAAAGTATATTTGACTTTGATGGCTTTCTTATTGACTATTTTTAACACAATGCTTAGGAAAGAGTAAATACTTATGTTTCATTCATTCATTCATGTATTACTTTATGTAGGAGGGACACTTATCACAATATATAGCTCAAATAGTAGAACTGATTAGGTAACTACTTCTAGTTCCCAAATTCTGATGAAAGTTTTTGGATGTATATAGGGTTTTCCTATATAATAATATATAACCTATTACAGGTTACTGTTATGTAGACAACAGATTTTGTTTTCAAAATGACAAAATAATGGATCATTATTTTTCTGGTCTTGCCCTCCCAGTGAATGAAGGGCTGTCAAGCCAGAGAGGTTATGCTTGTAAGTGGTCACATGATAAAGGGAATAGAATGCTGGACTTGAATTTTAGAAGGGCTCTAATAGTATCACAGACACTTAATAACTGGGTGAGACTTGGCAAATCATATAGTTTCTTTAAGGCTCAGTTTCCTCATCTATTAAATGGAGATCTTTTGTAAGCATCTTCTTCACATAATTTTTGTAAGAATCAAATGAGATAAATGCCAGTCATCCATTATCATTTAAATGGATAAAGTACAATCAATCATCTTTTCTTTTCAGTCTTGGAGTTTGAAAGGTTGTCTCCTCTGCAAGGTTCTTATCTTAGCTGGAGCTTATTACAGTTCCCTGAAGGACTTTGAGGTGGCCAGTCCAGTTCTAAGGAATCTATTAAGCCAACAAAATGAGTACTACAATATGCCTTCTAGTGAATCCTCATAGTTGAGTCAGTTAGTCCTATACCAAAAACCTTGGAAATTATGTAGAAGAATTATCCAGATAATTCAGCATCAATTTAATCTTTGAAATCCCTCATAACACATATAGGTTTTTAGGACAAGGGTAAGATACAACTGACATATGTGTAGTATTATGACTTTTCATACCTTTTAATCCAACCTGGATCTTTTCTTTTCTTTCTAGTACCTGGCACCCTCTAGGGAATTAGCAGTGACTTTCATAATATTCTGGTGTTCCTTGGGTATAGGGACAGAAATTCAGCCATTTATGTGAATAAAGTAAGCAATGAAGAAGATTGGCAATCACTATTCCAGATTATTGTAAGGTAATATGACACTTAAGTAATGGTAGGCGCTCTGCACCTTTTCCAAGATTTTTTGAAATCTGAAGGAATGGGTTTGACATAAATTGTATTAATTTAATGCATTTCTCAGCAAGGTATTGGAATGTTAAATATTCAGGATTATATGAACAGTTTTGTGGAACTGTTTTAGTTTTCTGGAACTCATGGTAGCTTGTCAAAAGAGGATACTTTCTATTATTTTTATGTCAAAAAAGAGAAATTCTACACTATATGCCATCTCTAAGTAGGGGCATTTAGGCCTGTAACCTACAATATGAAGAGGAATGCTTATGGCAAAGAAAAATATTAGTTGAAACAAGACTGGGGGAGGGGATAGGAAAGAAGGGAACTTTGTATGCTAAGGAAAAAAATAAAATAGGAAGATGGTTGAAAATACTGTACTTATTCTCTTTTTACAGCTTCCTTTCTATTTACATTAATTATTAAACCATTTTAGGCATGCTCTTAACTGATTAGTGAAAAACTTCCCTCCAAGATTTTCCCCAGCAACCAAGAGCCCTTGTCCCTCGACAAAGGCGAAATTAGATCATTTCACAGTCAGTTAACATAATGGGATTCACCTCCATGCACATTCTACCCCCCTCCCCCATTCCTAAAATCATTCACAGAAATGTTAGCAAACCATTCTCAGGGATTTCAGTCAATTTTGCAAAGCCTCAAAAAAGAAGTAGTTATGTAATTTTCTTCCTGCTGACTCCTGTTGGAGTCATTCTTAATCCAGAAACTTTAATGAAATGCCTATTGACTGCTTGACCAGGACAGCAGTTGGGTCTCAAAGTCAACTATCAGCTGATTCCCTAGCTAAGAATTTCAGGTGAAAGTTCACTGACAAAGTTGGATGAGGTTAAAGAGAATAAGAATCTAAATGTCCAGAGGGACCTCAATTCATGTACCAAGTCATAATTACATAAGCCATTACCACTGTTTGGATGAAAAAAAAAAAAAGCTATGAACAGAATGTCTCAGCCAAAGATAGGAAACATTTGTAGATTAAGAATATAGGATTTACAATTTTAAACTGTGATTCATGGAAATCAGGGGTAGCTTGAGTAGATTATGCAAGGTGTTGAGGTAATTATGACAAGAAAGATTTTAAATCAGAAGCTGCCAATTTGGAAATTGTAGAATGCCAATGACTGACATTATTAGCTAAGCTAGAACCCAGAGGCTTTCTCCAAACATTTTGCAAATATCCGCAAATAACTGGGGGCAGATGCAAAATTGTCCTAGCAGGATAGCAGAAGGGAAAGAAAAATTTACTTGAATGGGTTGGAGCTGTGAAGGTTACCTTTGAGCTTCATGAAATTTCAAGTCTCTAGGATTGGTGTTACTAAGAATAATATACTACTATTTATCTACCAATTTCTAGCTAGTCAAAAAAAATTCAGATTATTTCAGAAGCTACCAAGACAATGTTCAGGTAACTCCTGGCATACCTTGGCCATCTATTTTTAACTCCTCTCCTTAACCTGTAACGTAGGTGTGCAGTTGAATTATGGAGCTGGAACAAGAGAGGTTGGGTTTTTTGTTTTTTTTTTTTTAATCCTTTCTTTGAATCCTGTACTCACCTATGGTGATTAGGGAAGAGGCTAGTAGAGAAAAGCAGTCTGGTATAGTATCTACATTGTTGACTTCAGATTCAGGTAGAGCTGAATTCATTTCTTGCCTTTACCACATACTGTCAATGTGACTGAGGAACAAATCCCTTAATCTTTTCATGGCTTAGGAAATTACCTAAACTTACTAGTTGCAGACAAATTATGGATCCATATTTTTAGGGGTTTCATCCCACTCCAACTCTCCAGGAGATCTTTATACTAATAAAATCATATAAGTTGATCCAGAATCTTAAGTCACATCTCATACCCTTGGAGTTAGAAAAAAAGATTTTGCAGATGAGTTGGGGATAGGGGGTGTTTCCCATTTATTTTATGTAAAACAAATCCTCCAATTGTTCGGTGAAGAGAGCCATATACACCCAGAGAGAGGGATGTGAAATGTGGACCACAACATAATATTTTCATGTTCTCTATTGAGGTTTGCTTGCATTGTATTTCCTTTATCCGATTATTCTTTCTTGTAGATACGATTTCTCCTGCACAAAAAAATGATGCAATAAATATACATATATTCGATTTTTTAAGTATTCTAACGTAATTATCATGTAGTGGATATCCTGCCATCTAGGGGAGGGGTGGGGAGTAGGGGGGAAAAATTTGTAACAGCTTTGTAAGGGTTAATGTTTAGGAATTACCCATACATATGTTTTGCAAATTAAAAAAATTAAAAAAATAAAACAAATCCTCTTTTAAACAAGTAAATTAATATTTGTCACAATAGCATCTTTATTCAATAAAAGAAATTGCTGGTTTTCATAATAAGTAATGTGGTTTCCAATGTAAGATACCAAAGAACAGCTAAGATAGATTTTAGTCAAGTAAAGTCTTTGCATGGGAATGTTTGATTTCCACTGCTTAGGTTGGGCTGAATACATATTGCTTTTTCTTTTTCTTTCTTTCTTTCTTTTGTTTTTTTAAGAGGGCCTCTCAAATTCTATTGAAAGAGAGAATACATAGAGCCAAGCTCAAATTGTGTTGCTAGTTAATTTGCTTGAAATCCTCCTGTTATGTTTTTACATGTTTTGCTTAATGGTAGTTATTCTCTGCATGTGGGGGCCATTATTTAAATGTAATTCAAGCTGATAAATCCAGGACACGACTTCTCAGGTCCTTCTGTAGTGTCAGAGCTGCCTCTTGCCTTAGATGCAGCTGCTGAGGTGGTGCATCCTAGCTGTAGTTTGATTCAAGTAAACGAACTCTCCTGCTTTTTTGTTTTTACAAAACATATGGTGATTGTTAGCCATGGAGACGATTTCCTAACTGTAGAATAACTATATCCAGTGTTTTGCATTTCCACTTCACAATGAAATGAGGGGCAAAAGGGAGCACCCATTAATTTATAATTAAACTGGTTAGGAAAAAGGAAGCACATGCTAGCAGATTGGTCCTCAGTGACTGATATGCTTGCTGCGGCTGAATCACCACCAGCAGATGATTTATTATTTTTACTAATGTTCCCCATTCCTGTTTCAGCTGCGAAGGTCACTCACAAAAGAAAGGATCTGGGAAAGAGATGGTATAGTTTGACTTTGTGTTATTGCCTCCGTCCCCTGCCCCCATAGTTTTTTGTGTGCCCTTAACTTTTAAATATTGACTCAACTGCTTACCAGTCTCAAATCTGACACTCACCAGACATAGCTGTGTTCTTGAGAAGATTAAAGGATTATTCACTCACTAGCTTAATCAGATTAATCAGAGATTTTGAACATGGTATCGAATGCTATCCACAAGAGGGGATACATGATTACCACATGCTAGACTAATTCAGGAAGGGGCTATTCTGATAGACACACAGGAAAATGAAGGCAATATTACTAGTCAAAAAATTACTACATTAAAAAAATACTGTGCCAGTATTAGTGAAAAAATATTTCTTCATAGAGGTAATAAATGTGCCATGAATAGACCTTGCATTTTAGCCAAAGAGATTAAAAAAACCCAGCAAGCATGACAAAGTATGTGTTTCCTAATGCTATTTAGAAATGTACTAGTATGTTCATTCCAGATTTCTCAATTTTTTTTAGAATGATCTGATTATATTTACATATCATGCCTGAAATTGTCTCTTGATGTGTAATTTTTTTTCAAAATTTAGAGGAACCAAATTGGAAATGTGGATTTTACCAATTAAAATTACAGGCTAGAAATAGTATTATTCTCTAGAAAATGAAACATTTCTTGTCACTGACATGATGTTGCATTAACTATAATAATATCAAATAATATCATTTTTGTCAGTGTCCTTAAATAATGTTCTGTTTATTCTATTATCTCCTTCTCCCTATCTCCTTACTTCCCTTGCTGTAAGATTGAAAAGGACTATAGGACTAATTGACCAGAAGTACACCTTAAACCAGGATTGGGAAATTTCCTATGTGAGGGAACCATTTTTAAAATCTTTTTCTTAAGTGAGTGGATTTAAATGGGTATACTTGTAAATAGCTTTTAAGCTATATTTAGAGAAACTATGACATTGTGAATTTAGAGATCTCTAAGACAAGGAAAGAGAAAAAATCTGATGAAGTTACTTAGTGTCTGAGGTGCGATGTGAATTCAGGTCTTCTAACATCCAGTCTCAATACTCTATCCACTCTTTCACCATCTAGTTGCCTCTTAAAAGCTATTGCCAATAATTTAATGAGAATTTGAGCCTGTTATCTACTCTTAGACTGCCTACAGGCCACAGGTTAAAAGAAAGAAATCCAGAACTGACAATTCAATCTGTGTCCAGGAAAGGGAGGAATAATAATCTTTCACGTTGTTATTTCAGTTATGTCTGACTCTTTGTAATCCTGTTTTAGAATTTTCTTGGCAAAGATTCTAGAGTTGTTTGTTATTTCCTTTTCTAGCTTGTCTTACATATAAGGAAACTGAAGCAAAAGGTTAAGTGAGTTAAATGACTTGCCTACAGTCTCACAGCTACTAAGTATGTCTGATAAAGATAAATATTCTTGATTACAAACCCAGCACTCTGTTGTCCCATCTTTCACTTTAGTACACATAAAAAATTCAAGAGACAGTACAAAACTGTATTTTATTGGTCCCCTAAACTTTCAGGTTTATTGATACAAGGTGGTTAAAGGCTGTTTGGTAAGGAAATTATGATAGATAGAGTTTATATTTCAAACATCACAGAAAGCACTGAAATTTGTTGAAAGACTTTTTTGGACTAAAAAAGAGAGCTTTTTTTATTTGGCATTTGAATCTGATACTCTTAGCAATTAAGAAAGAGGATGTTGGATGACAATATATAAAATATGTTGTTCAGAGAATTAATGTATAGAGTATGGAGCAGATAAGATGATTTTTATGGTCCCTTTCAAATATGGGATTCTCTGATGTAAGAAGTTTCATGTGTTTGTGAAGAACTCTTTTAATGGAGGGAGATCTAGGATCTCTTTGCTGTCATAGCTCTTTTGGTTACTTGCCCAAGTTTCTGATCAATTTATTGAGGTATTTTCATAAGAAGAACCAAACTTTATTGGGTCTGGGTTTGACTAGATGGCCATAGAAATCTTTTCCAATGCTCAAGTTCTATAATTGGGAAACAAAGGTGTCTATTTGGGTGACATGTTGCTAAATCTTTGGTTTGTGAAATGAGTTGCTTGTTTTTGGAGCCAGCAAAAATCCCGGTGATTCAAAAGCCTAAGTGCTATACTAATTGACCTGATCAGATCCTATTTTCTTCTTAATTTGCATAATTTTTCACTTAGAAAAATCAGTGATTAATTAATGATTAATTTTTCATGTTTGCACTACACCTGTGTTTTTCCAATAAAGCAAATTCCTTCTACCAAGAAAGATAGGCAATAGCTTGGCAACTTATACCTTTAGAGAGTTACCTAGAGAATTGAGAGATTAAGTAATTTGCTCAGAGGGCCACTATATGTCAGAGATAGGATTTGATCCAAGTCTTCCTGATGATGAGGCTATCTTTACCACACTACCACTCTCTTTGGATTATCAATGCAAATAAAAACAACTCTGAGGTGCCACCTCACATATGTCAGATTGGTTTACAGGACAGAAAAAGAAAATGACAAATGATGAAGGGGATGTGGAAAAATAGGGACACCAATGCATTGTTGGTGGAGCTGTGAACTACCAATCTCGAGCATAATGGAAGTCTGCCCAAAGGACTATAAAACTGTGTATACCTTTTGATCCAGCAATAAGACTAGTAGGTATGTATCCTAAGGAGATCAAAGAAACAGGAAAAGGACACATACATATAAAAATGCTTATAGTAGTTCCTTATGTGGTGACAAAGAATTAGAAATCATCGATTGGGGAATGGCTGAAAAGACTGTGGTATATGTTAGTGATGAAATACAATCAGAACATTGTTATAGTAATAGCAATATTGAAATGAAAATCAATTGTCTTAGTTACTCTCATAAATACAATGATCCATAGTAAACTCTGAGTATAGATTAAGGCACATTTTTAAACTTTATTTTTCTTGATTTAAAAAAAAAACATAACTAATATGGTGACTTTTTTTTAAAGTGCATAATTTCCACATGGACTGACCAAAAAAAAGTTTGATCTCTTTTTAGAAAAAGCTAATGTTTAAAATTTAGTTTCTTTGTGCCAATGTCCAAAGGTCCTGCAACACCAGATAACAGAATATTCTTATTCCAAAGGTTGGGAGTCATTTGTCTTCTAGGTAGTTCCTATGTAAAACTTCTCTAAAAGAGAAAAAAAGAAAAGTGGAGAAAAAACAAATATTAAGATCAACCGCATCCTGGTTGTTTAAGTAGAACACATTTTAGGAATGTATTCCCAGACTTTGAATTATTTTAGATAGGAGTTACCAATTTATTTTTCCTGTTTATATCTTTAATAAAATAATCATTTAAAATATTAAATACCTTGAGTAAAAAAATATACATATATACTATATATACCTACATTTTCTTGAAGGAATATAAACATACAGCTACTTTGGTGTTCCAACAATGGGAGGGAAGGAGTGGAAATGGTAGCATCACTAAAACCTTTCTTCTGAAAACTCATTTGAGTTGGTTCAAATCCAGCTTATATTTCTTCCTTAAACTATATCTGGATATAATTTCTTTCTTTTTGGATCCATGTTTATAATTTTAATGAGGTTAAAAATAGGACTTAGTGAAGACCTGTAAGCTGATGAGGTAAGAGAGCTTTATAAACATATGGGTGTAAGCTCATCAAAGATAAGAGTTGCTTTTGTCTTTGTATTTCCTAGGATTGTGCCTGGTACTTAGTAGGAACTTAATCAATTCTTACTGAATTAAAATGAACACAATATATTACATAGGTGATGAAATCTAACATGTAACCTCTAAAATCCCTTTTAACATATGATCCTTAAGTGTTAAGTGTTTTATTACTTTCTCAATCTGTATTCTCTCCACAGCTAAATTAGAGTGAATTGATTTTTGGAGTTAGACCTACTCTGCCTATAGATACTGTTACTTAAATGAAGTTAGGTTTTTAAGGAGGGATATTTAGGAGTTCATTTTTTGGGGGGAGGGAAGATAATTATTAGTGTTTTATTTTTAATTCTCAGCTACACAGGATAATTATTTTTCTACCCTGGAATCTGATGGGGCATGAAACCCCACATAGTTTTTTACCCATACCATAGGAAATGCTGTGGCAACTGCAGCACTTGCTGGAATGTCCTGTCCAAATGGAGTTGGTGGATTTGAGAAACCCCAGCTGCTGGATGGACTTGGCAGATACTCTAAAGGAATGATCTAAACCAGTCAGATTTTAAATGTATGGAGCATTGGAAAACTTTTATTGCAGTCTAAATTAACTGAGATTTCTCCCTCCTAATCAGCATTTTAGCTGGTAACAGAGGACAGGTATAGCCTCAATTGTGTATATGGGTATACTCTTGGAGTCAGTTTGGGTGTGTAGTATTTCCAGTGATGCTCAATGAGTGTGCTTACTTGTATAGATTGTATGCATGTATGTGTGTGTGTATGTGTGTAAAATTTCCACTTGAGTTTCCTTTTAGGCCTCTTTATGAGTCTCTAATAGTGATAATTTTGCTTTGGGGGATGATATGGGTTTCTTTACAAACAATCCCTTGATTTGCTTAGTTGCTGCTTTGGGCTGTGCTTGCTCAGCTATATAAACCTATTCCCAACACTCTACATTTATGTCTCTTTCCCAATGGGAAATTTACTAAAAGAAGCCATGATTTTTTTTTAAAAGGGTTATAGTAGTTGAGTTTTGCCATTTTAGCTTACAAGCAACTAACATCCTGCCTCGTATTCTTGTGTTCTGACACACAGGTCCAAATCTGGAGCTTAGATTCATTTGTTATTGAAATGAAATATCTATTTTAAAATGTGAAACATTAAATTAAAATCCTTTTTTTTGGGTGAAGAACAAGACCAATCCAGTTGATAATTATAATAATCATAAAAGTGACAAAACTATAATTATGTAGTTTTATTTTCAGGCAGCAGCCTTTTCTAATCTCTTAAAAATCAACACATTAATGATCTATTTGCAAACAAACTCATCTCTACCTAGTGCTGACAGTCAGGGAAGTAGGGGGTTAGGAGAAAGGGAGGGGAGGAGAGGCCGAGGGATTGCTTTGCTGTTCAGTCTCTGCTTCTTTGCGCTCGGTTGATGGAATTATTGTTTATTTTTTTAATTTTCAGAGGTAGCTTGATGACAGCTGAAGAAGACTGTATTTGCTGAAGAGCAGCATGATGGTAGAGAAGAGCAGAGTTCCTGAGGGAGATCTAATGGTCCCTCTCCTTCCTGCACAGAGATAAAGACTTATAATAAGCGTGTATGTTCACCATCTGGCTCTGTGCATGTGGTCCTTATGGAGGCGAGAGCAGCACAATCTGTAAATGATCAGGAGCCATAGCGCTCTCTCCAGAGAATCCGCGATGCAATCAAGGTGACAGATGGCATGGCCACTGCTGTGGCCTCATGGAGAAGATCAAAATCACCTTCAATAAACTCTGACTGGAATGGGCATGAGCACCTCAAAAAAGTCAGTTTGTCAGTCAAACTGCGACAGCAAGCTGCATTGGGGAAACATAGCGGCCAGCTCTCTGTTTTCAATCGTTTCCGTCTGACTGAGCCTGAACTATGATCTTTCTCAAATTGTCCTTTCTGTTTAGCTGAAGCAGGCCAGCAAATTGCCAGATTCATAGCTTTATTGAAGGAAATTGAAAACACGATGTCCTCAATTCGAGGGACACACAGCTGGCAGGTGCTTGGACACCCAAGCTCAGAAAACGGACACTCCCTTCCCCCTTATCTTGAGCCCAAGTTGGTCCAACTTTAAGGCAGGCTTAGAAAATGAAAATAAAATGCAAATGTATGCCGAGGCTGGCAGAGATTGGCTCACAGTGGTTATGTGAATGGAAATGAACTTCTTGCAAATGTAGTGTCGTATACGTTAATGCTACCCGGCCTGCCTTAATGGGTGATCAGATGGATGTCTGTTGCCCCCTTTATCAAGCATGGCACACTTATTCATCTTATGTAGGTCACTTTGTCGGAGCCGACTTACGCAAGGTGAATGAATGCCATTTATCCTAAGCAACTTTAATAGTCGGAAGGGGTCAGCAAGCTTGTCCAAACCTAGATCTGTCCCCAGAAAATTATATTTATTTAAGGCTCAACAGACTTACATATCCAAGGAAAATAGCAAGTGATCCTTGCAGGGGGATAAAAAGTCATTCGTTCCTTTCTCTGAGACAGAAATATGTAGATACCAGATTAGAGCTGAAGTAAATGTATTTAAGAGGGATTAATCTTAAAGAAAGTGAGATCTTTGTTTCTCTCCTTTTTGCTTGGCAGAGTTCCATTCTTGTTCTCTCTTTGATTCTTTAATAAATTTATGTACTCAGATACACATATATGCAACTTTGTATCTATGTAATATGCACATATATGTCATTATTACTTTATATATGTATATCACTATGTGTGTACAGACATTTGAAGTAAGGCTTACTTTTCATAAATTATAGAATTTGGGATAGCATAGAATTTTAGAAATCATCAATTGAACCACATCATTTTGTATATTAAGAAAGTGAGACCTAGAATTTTTAATAATTAATATACATAAACCTTTGTTAAGCTCCTACTATGTGCCAGGCACTTGTCTGGAACTTGTCTGTGGTCATTTAGATGATGGTTTTTCTCTGATCTTTTCTATAGTTAGAATTCTTAAAGACAGAAGATGATAGAAAGTTGGGGAAGATGGGTGTTCAAGTTTCCGGCACATTCTGGCTGTGTGACTGTCAGCCAGTGACAATCTCTCAGGGTCTTTGGAGACACTCAAGAGTAAGCAAGGTTTGACCTATATAGGTACAGGGTTTCCCTATTTTGAAGTTCCCAATATCAAAGTAATTTAAGGTCTAGTCCCCATTATTTTTATTCATTTGAGACTGCAAATTTATAGAGGATCAAGATTCTCATGTATTTGAAAGGTGACATGTTCATTTTATTTAAAATTGAAATCTTGTTCATTTTTTCCCCATTACACTCTGATATATGATGATAATCCAAAACAGGTACATGTGCATTATTAGAGCTTAGAATATCATGGAGCACTTGCTTCTTCATAGAAAATTTTCAAATTACCATATAAATAATAGAATAATTTAAAACAAAATGCTTCATTCCTAATGCAATAAAAGGAAAATACTGTTTTTTTTTTAAAGGAAACTCTCTTTCAGTGATAGGAATGTCACCTCCCCTCAAAAAATTAAAACCAAAACCTAGTGTTTGTAGGGTTTCAGACTTCTCAGCCTATGTTTTGTGAAACACTCACTGCTAAACATTTCAGTATGGCATTTGAGGAGCTAGAAATAAATCTTAGTAAATAAGAGCTTATAATGGAATAGTTAATGATTAGTGCAATTGCTTATTATCCCAGAACCATAATAACTTTATGTGATGCTCCTATAATATTTAGCTTCCCGCATTGCAGCCTTAATTTCACTGTGGGTAGCTAGTCAATAGCACACTACACCCCCATCAAAAATCAGCTTCTCTGGAACACTGGGGCACAGACCTGTGGGCTGGTGGTGACATACTGTGCTGTCACATGGGAGAGACTATTTGCATTCTCCATCTTGGCCTTTTGCTCTCTGGAATGACATGCTGTGTAATAGACATGTTCATGGGGGGGGGGGGGGAAAGACATCTGTCATTTAATAGCAGTTTCCACCCCCGACTTAAGCAGCTGTGAGTGGTAGGGTTCTAGAAAGCATTTTGTCTACTTGGTTGAAGGCAGGAATGGGAAGGAGGAAGAAGGGTTAGGAAAGGAGGGAATTCCCAAATGTTCCAGGTCATATTTCCATTGAAAGTCCAGAAACTTAGAGTATGGCTGAAAGTCATAGCATTGGATCCCATTCCTCTCCTTGAAAATTGTGGCACCATTTAGTTGTGAGTGTCTTAAGAGGAACTATTGTCTTCTAACTTTATTCATATCCCTCAAATTTAGTAGAGTCTCTGACATATAGTAAGCATTTGAAAAAGAAAAAAGGTTATTGACTGACTTTGTGCAGGATGTATAGCTATTTCCTGCTCCAAGGGTAGTGTGCAGGATTTAGACTCATATTTGTGTGACTTGGAGTAAATAACTCTACTTCCCTGGGCCTCAGTTTACTCATTAGTAAAATGAGGAGGTTGGCTAAATAATAATAATATTATATATTGCTTATTATGTGTCTGAATTTTTACTTTGCAATTATTATCTCATTTCATCTTCATAATAACCCTGGGAAGTAAGTACTATTATTTTTTAATTTACAGATGGGGAGACTGAGGCTAATGAAGATAAAGTGATTTGTCCAGTGTAACACAGCTAGTTTGTGACTGAAGGCGAATTTGAGTTCAGATTCTCCTAATTTTAAGTCCCACAGGGTATCTTTTGTGACATCTAGCTGCTCCTAAATGATGTTTAAAACCTTTTCAAACCCTAAATCCTATAATGCTAAATGGAATACTGTTGTTTTTATGTTTAATTCAAAATAGAGTCTCTTCATTGATTATATGATTATTCTTTCATTTTTGGCAGGGGAAAAGGAAAGCTTCCCTTTCTAGTTAATTTTCTACTATACTTTATTGTGATGTGTACCATTTTTCTGTTTACCTCAACAATGAAAATAGAAAAAAACAAAACAACCCCCATTTTAAAAAACAAATTATTGTCATTATTCAGGTGTCAAGTTGGATAGAGCCTGGTGATCAGGAAGGAGGTTCTGCTACTTTGCAAAAGAGTTTTGAAGTCACAAGAGGAGAGGGAGATTGCAAAGCTGAGAGGTGAAAAGAAAAATTATAGTTTATTAAGGACCTAGGTTAGGGGTATGAATAATACTTAGGATTCTAATAGCAATTGGGAAGGGATATTAAGAAATTAATTAATATTTTTGGACACCTTATAAACCTTTGGAGAAAAAGGAATGTATAGTATATACATATAATATTAGTATATTATTAAATACTAATGAATATTAGTATGGCATTCTTTGCTCATGGGCTAATAACTAGTGTATCACTAGTATTAATACTAGTGATCAGTTTATTTTATTTTGACCCTTCCTTGTAATTATGCATTAATCATAAGAAAAAGATAGACATTAATGTTTTCTAAGTGTATTTTAAATGAATTTGTATATGTATATATCACAAATGAAAGTCATAGAGTTGGATGGGATTTTAGGAAGTCCATTTAATTTAACTCACTCATTTTACAGATAAGGAAGGTGAGTCTCAAAGATAAGTTAATTTAACATCATGAAATCATAAATATAGAGCTGTAAGGGACTTCAGAGGCCATATTGTCCAATGCCCTCATATTTATAGAAGAGGAAATTGAATAAGAATTTTAAGGAAATTGCCTAAATCCTCAGATGCCTACTTGCCTTTTTTGACTAAATTTTTCTCAGTGTAATGCAGCATTCTTAAAAATTGCATCTATAATTGAATTTTGCAGAGAGGGAATAAGCATTTATTAAGTACCTACTATATACCAGGCATTGTGCTATATGTGTGCATGTGTGAAAGAGAGAGACAGAGAGACAGAGAGAGAGAGAAAGAGAGAGAGACAGAGCAACAGAGAGAGAGAGACAGAAGCAGAGACACACAGAGAGACAGAAAGAGAAAAGAAAAAAAAGAAAGAGAAATAGAGAAATGGAGGGAGAGGAAGAACAGAAGGAAAGACTAAGAGAATGAGAAGAGGAAGAGGAAAGGGAGGAGAAGAAGGACAAAGAAAAAGGAGGAGAAAGGAAGAAGAGGAGAAAAGGGAGGCAGGGAGAGAGAAAGAAGGAAGGAGACAGAGACAGAGACAAATCCAGAGAGAGACAGAGAGACATTGAGAGGCAGAGAAAGAGACCAAGAGACACAGAGAGAGGTACTTGAAGGATTATAATTTCCTTGGTGTGAGTACTTCTTTTGCTAGTGTAAACTTTACCTCCCTCTAAGATGTAGAGAGTTGTTAGGGATAGGAGGAGGGACAAGGACTAGACTTGTGAATTTCTCAGTTAGGGAATTCCCTTCACTAATTCTGGTTAGCATCTCTTTTGCAACTTATGCTTTTGTTTCAGTTCTGTCCAACTCTTATAGAGTTTTCTTGGCAAAGATACTGGAGTGGAGGAGGAGGAAGAAGGAAGAGGAGAAGGAGAAAGAGTAGAAGGATAAACAAAAATTTTAGATAATATTACACTTTAAAACTATGTCATGAAGTCTGTAGGAATCCTTATGTACAGTTTAATGGCCACCATTTCTATTTGAATTTGACACCACTGACTTAGGGAATGCCAGAAGAAAGAAATTATTTCTCCTAATTCTTCAGAATTTTTCTACAACATACAGTCTTAGAGAGTTTAAGAGGTTAAATGACTTCTCCAGGATCACAGAGACTGTATGTATCATCACACAATTCTTCTTGGTAAAGATGCCTTGCTCATCTACCATTCCCATTGATGTCCATGGATCTGATTGTATCACCATGCCTCTGTTATCTCTGGATTAGTAGTAAAATACTTTTCATCCTCAGGCTCTTGCATAGAGTCAACTTCTGCCAGAAGTAAGAAAGAAGGAATATGTATATAGTATCCTTTATGGACACTTAATGACTCTGGACAAGTCACCTATGTATATGTCTTAGTTCCATACTTGGTAAAATGAAAAAAAAAATTATCTTTCCACCAAAGTTGTTGTGAGGATCAAATAGGAAAGCTGTAGAATGCTTCTTTTTTTTTTGAAATAGTATACTTATTATTGTTGTCATTATTTTCCCTCCCCGCCCTCTTCTTTGCTTTATGGACTTCAAAATCATGCTTCTGTCTCATCATTTAGCTTCTCTGAGAACCTGGAACTACTTCAGTCTGGAACCTCCTACCATGACTACAGCCCACTTACTACACAATATCCCTTCATAAGATGTGCCTCTTTCTCCCATTGGTGATTTCCTCCTGTAGCCTCCATTTTGTGAATTGCCCAACACTAACATCTCCTTTTGGTCTTGTTCCTGATTTTATGGATTTCAAAATATTGCAATCCCTTCTTCCCTTTTATTCTTCTTTCCTTTTTCAGTTTGTTTTTGTATGTTGACTTTACCCATTGGAATGGAAGCTGCTTGAGATCAAGTGTTGTCTTTCCTTTTGCTTATATTCATATTCCCAGTCTTTAGCCCAGTATAAGCACTAAATAAATGCTTATTTTCTTATTCTTGCTCTTCTTTTTCTTTTTCTCCTCCTTTTTCTTCTTCTCTTTCTTCTTGTTCTTGTTCTTGTTCCTCTTCTTCTTCATCACCATAATCATTGCTAGTAATAGTAGGAGGAAGAGAAGTAGGCATAAGAATTATTTTTAAATAACTTTTTATTTTCAAAATATTTGCAAAGATATTCAACATTCACCCTTGCAAAACCTTGTGTTCCAAATTTTTCTCCCTCCCTTCCCCACCGCCTTCCCAGACAAGAAGTAATCCAATATATATTAAACATATACAATTCTTCTATATGCATTTCCACATTTATCATGTTGTACAAGAAAACTCAGATCAAAAAGGGAAAAAAAATTAAAAAAAACCCCAAAGCAAACAAACAACAACAAAAAAGTGAAAAAAAACATGTTGTGATCTACACTCAGTCCTCACAGTCCTCTTTCTGGATGCAGATGACTCTCTCCATTACAAATTTTTTGGAATTGGCTTGAATCACCTCATTCTTAAAAAGAGCCACATCATCAGAGTTGATCATCCCATAAACTACATAATCCTTATAGCAACCCTTTTTTGTTGTGTCAAAGAACTGGAAACTGAATGGATGCTCATCAGTTGGGGAATGACTGAGTAAGTTATGGTATATGAATGTTATGGAATATTATTGTTCTATAAGAAATGATCAGCAGGATGATTTCAGAAAGGCATGGAGAGACTTAGATGAACTGATGCTAAGTGAAATGAGCAGAACAAGAGAACTTTGGGATAAAGGCCCACTAGAGACACTGCTGGATTAAAGGGTATTATGAATATTCCAGCATCCTCTGTGACAGGCTCTCTGAGTTGTCAATTATTAAACCCACCAGCTCAGTGTAACAACATCTGAAAATTATTACTATCTGGTCTGATGCTGACTGATAGTTCAGTGAGCTGGTGACGGGTGTGGAAACTGGTCATACAGTTTTTATGTGTCCTATTATCACTTCTCTGAAAACAAAATTTCTGCATATGGCCTTGTAGCAAAATGAATGTAGGTGCTGAACACTGCCATCGAATGTTTCTCAAGCTGTTGGTGTGTTTCTGTGAAGATTTCATGATTCTTGTTTTTAAAACCAGATTTTATGACTTTTCAAAAAACATCCTTTAAACAAAATATTTTTTATGGGGTGATATCTTGTTTAGAAAGGTTAATAAACATTTTTATAGGAAATACCAGTGATTTAATTCTGATTGCTAAATACTCATTCAAAATAATCTGCAATATTTTTCTTTGAATAAAATAAATGTTTCATGAATCTCTTCAAACTATTTTGCTTTTAGAATGAATATGGTAAGATGTAGTTCAGAGGATATTAGAGGTGGGAAGTACCTAGGAACCTTGTACTATTAATTCAACTTCCTCCTTTTTGAAAAGAGAAAAAGGGGAAGGGAGCCAAGATAGTGGAGAGCAGACAAGACTCTCTGTAATCTTCTCTAACCTTTCAAATCCACAGCAGATTAAGCCTCTAAACTGGTTTTGAAGTCAAAGAATCCACAAATATCTGGAGTACAACACATTTCTAGAAAAAGATACTTTGAAAGAACTTCAGAACAGGTCTGCTTGAAAAGAAAAAAAATAGGCTCAGAGAAGAAAAAAAAGATTCAAATCCTATTTCAGTAACTTACTAGTTGTGTTACACCTGATGATCTCAACCTCTGGGTACCTCAGTTTCTTTGCAAAACAAGGCATTTGTTTCAGTGTCTCAATTTCTTCATCCATAAAATAAGGATCAATTTAATGATTGCTAAGATTCCTTCCATCTCTCAATCTATGAAGTGTTGCTAATTTGATATCACAGAACAGATTTCATTGAAATTTCCACAACAACAAATACTTTTTAAAATACCTGCCCATGAAATCAATCACTCTTTATAGTACAGAAGAATTCTCATTGTAGGTATTTCCATATTATTTCTTACCTATCTGCAGAGTAGTTATTTATATGGAACTCTTTAAACTTAGTAATAATAGTTCACATTTATATAGCATTTTAACTGCTTTTGCTTACAACAGCCCTGTGAGGCATATAGGTAGAGAGATGATTATTATCCCCATTTTTCAAATGAGGAAACTCCATCTCAGAATGGTTAGGTGATTTACTCAGTCACATTGTTAGCAAGTGAGAGAAATGGGACTGAAACTCAGATCTCTTTTACACTCATTCCTCTTTCCACCACCATTATGCTGCCAGTTTCATATTGATCTTGGCTCTTTGTTATTCATGGCCCATTTTGATTTTCTTCCATTACAAAGTGAGAAGATTCTTTGAAAGCTTTTTAGCTTTTATAGGTGGTTGAATATTTATGAACACTAATTCAATTCAGCTCAACTAGTATCTACTAGGTGTCTTATTAAGAAAAAGGAAGACAGTTCCCACCTTCAAGGAGTTTATAGACTAATGGGGGTAAGGTAATACACAGAAGGAAACTTGAAGACTGGGAGGAAGGGGTACCAGGGGAATTTTCTATGGGGCAAGATATTCTGGTGAAAGCCAAGTTGCATATGGAAAATTTAGAATGACTTGGAAAGTTCTGAACCCTTTATAAAGGAAGGTTTTAGGAGGAGTTTTTTGTTCCACCCTCTAGCCCTCCAATCAGAAGGGAGAGTCAATTGTGGGAAATGGGAAGGACTTGAGTATTTAAAACTGAGTCAATCTGCATGATGATGAGATTTCAGATGATCAGCTTATCCTGGGGGAGGCATGATGTTCCACCATATGGAGACTGACTGGAGAAAGCTTTTGTTATGCTGTATTATTTGTTGTATAGCATTCATTGTTGCTATATCAAAAAGGAAAATAGAGGCGTTTGATCAGATGCTACATGAAAACACATGACACACAAGGAGGGGTTTATAACAGCAAAGCTGTTATTATATTTCTAGGGACAACCCCCTCTGTCCATCCCCAGTAGCATCCTTTTGTTGACCTGGTTCTAGAGCATTTCTTAGGGTCTTTACTGAGCACTCTGCTATTTGCAAAGAGGAGCTGAAGTATAGCTTGAGCTTTTCACAGTTCAGTATGACTGAAAATAACATATTCAGAAGGCAGAAGACAGTGTATTTACATAACCATCCATCCTGTTTCCAAAGAACTGTCCTAGTGGGGTCATTTACAATGCATCTGCATTTGTAACTTTCATTCCAGCCTGGCCATGGGCCAGTAGATAATACAGCTGGACACCTTTGTCCTAGGCCAGAGGACAAAATAGTCATATCAGCCCATGTATCTGAATTTCTCCATTTTGGGAAGGAGCATGAACCAGAACAAAGAAAACTAACCGTGGCCTCATAGAACCTGGGTTCAAATTCTCTTCTGACATTTGCAATCTATGTGACTGAGATGTTTGGGTTATATAGTTTCTGAAGACCCTTCAAGTTTAGGTATACAAAGGAGAAAGTAGAATCAGTTTAATTAAAATTAAAACAGAAAATCTGGGAGGTATGACAAATTATATTTATTCACTTTCAGAATATTTCATAGTTATCTTTAGATAGATAGAGCCTTATCGTAATAGATTTTTCCATTAACAATTTTGCTTGTATAGAGTACTACTTATATTATAGCACAACTTTGCTAATAGTGAATTTGCACATACGATTTTAAGCAATTCATAAATCCAGTTTTTTTTTTCCTTTTTTTCCTCTTGCTTTCTGACACTAGTCCCCTTAAGCATTTTTAGCATTTCCCTCTGAAAAGAGCACAACAATAAACAATGTTAAAGGGAATGAAATTGGATTATTTTCATTTAATACTCTTGCAGAAAGATTTAGTGGTAGAGGGGAAATGATTCTTTTACTTACAATGAAAGATTTTGATCACTTATAGAGTATCCTTATCCAAATACCTCAATCCGAGATACTGTGGGGTAAAAACCATCCAATGAGAATCAAAATACTGAGATCCAATTGCTGCCTAACTAGATGTAACATCCTGAGAAAATCACATTAACTTTGGGGGCTTCAGTTTTCTAATTTGTAATTTTAAAAATTAGGGAATTGTGCCTAGATGTTTATTTGGATCCTTTCTCACTCTTGTATTTGACAATTTTGAATTCTTCAAATATGCTGAGTTGTTATTCTAAGGAACAGAACCATAATATGAATTAAAGGAAATATTTCTTTTTATGGTTCTGCTATTTAGTATGTTACCTTGGACTTAGTATGTTATCTAGTCACTTCCCTCTGGAACTCAGATGAGGATACCTATTAGAAGAGGGGGTTAGACGTGATGATCCTTGCAGCTGTATAATTTTAATATAATTTATTAATACAATATGATGTGAATTATTATTATATAATTTGTTAATACAATATAATTAATATTAACTGTTATTATATAATTTGTTAATGTAATTTCCATTAAGTGGTAATGTCCTGGAGACAGGAAGATCCAGTTAAAATACAGTTCCAAACATTTACTAGCTAAGTGACCTAGGGCAAGTTACTTAACCCTGTTTGCTTCAGTTTCTTCTTCTGTAAAATGAGCTGGAGAAGGTGATGACAAACCATTCTAGTATCTTTGCTGAGAAAACCCTCAAAGGGGTCACATTGAAAAGACTGAACAACAAAGTGGTACAGAAAATAGAGCAAAAAGACAAGGGCTAAAATTTTTATATCACCTCTGCCATGATTTCTAACATGCAATTGTGGGCAAAATTTACCCATTCTGTGTATTTTGTTCTTTTCCACAAAAATCATCTTGGGAACACTAGGTTGTTAATGGGAATTTAAATTCTTTGACTAAAATGAATGTGCAACAGGTAATCATTGAGCATGGCCTTGACAGTAAAAGTTCAAGGCCATTTCTTGGTTGCTAGGGAGGAATGGTTATAAAAGGCTATTTAAAATAATTTTGCAAAACAAAAATAGAAATATATACAGTATTTGATAAAATAGAGCAAAGTCCAGGTTCAATTATTGTTCAATGACCATTTTGTTATGTTAAGTTGTTCTGTTCCACATAAAAGACAAAGTAGTTGGATGATCTTGACTAAAAGACATACCTTAAGTTTGACTTTTGATACTAGTCACCACCTTGAAATAAAATAGTGAGTGGCAAGAGTTTTCAGTAGATACATCTGTTTTTCTTAATAAGTATCTTTGGGATTGGGATGCAAGTACAGGTTAAAGAGATATATTCTGGGTTTAAAGAATAGGAATACCCACTTATATTCAATCTCCATCTCCCAAGGAATGATTAGATTTCTTTTTTGGATCAGAGAGAAGCAAGATCCCCTATCTGAGAAACTTGTTTTTACTTTCACTTTTAATAAATCCAGGCTTTTGTATTATCTGACAAAAGGTGACCCTACCATCTTACAGAAGGAGTGAAATCCCCAACTAAAATACAAAAGGCAGCTACTGCCTCTAGGATTTAGTATCTTGGGCCAAATTTTCATAAGGGGCTTGTGAGTTTGGCATTCACTCTGCCACAAAGACCCATAGGCATTTGGGACTAGACAGCAGGTATCTATCTAAAACTGGTTATCATGCATGCAGGATCACGTGTATGATAACCAGTTTTCATGCACGTGTTCCCATGCATGCCCATTTTTGGGTATACATTTAGAAGCTGCTGAGGGGCTGACTGAAAAGTCTGCTCTTATCAGAATGCCATTTTAAATGTTTAGGCATGTAGCACATTCAGTTCCTTTGAATGGAGTGGTGGGGGGGAGGGTGAGTTGTACACCTGCCTGCTTTCTTCTTGCAGCTGATGCCTGAGGGAAGCAGGTTACAACTGCCCACAGTTCTAGCTTGTATTGACATGTATGTGTGTAGGACAAGAGACTGGAATGAAGCTCTGTTAAGGATAGAAACATTGCTCTGTATAATCAAAGGTAGTTTCTTTGTTTGGCAAACCACTCCTTTTGTATGCACATCATCCAGATGGCCATTTCAGTTTGTCTCCGGCTGTGAACCAAGCAATATGGCAACATTAACAGAAAAGAAACAATCCCTTCCCCCACTCCTACTTCTTTTCTTTTTACATAAATTATATATTACGTATAATATATATATTGAAAACACCCATACTCTTGGGAACCAACCATTTTTATGGAGATTTTATTTTATTAAACTTATTTTCTTGAGTTGGGGAGAATGAACTTGAGTCCTATTAAGGGAATGTGAGCTTTCTCTTCAGAGTACAATTAGTTTCATATATAGAAAGATAGGATGAATAGAAAACATAATTTTTATTTAATTAAGAACTAAAAGGAGAGCTGATTGAGTAGTTCTACATGTTTATGGAATATGGATTATATAGAACTATATTATAGTTTGTTCAGACTGATGGCTACAAATTGCTTAATATATTTCTGAATCTCTTTCTATTAACATGCTATTGTCTATGGGAAATGATGGTATGCAATAAAATCTAAACAAAATTTAAATATTAAAATGTGATACCAGTATTCTTCTAAAATGCATTACACATAGTGTATATAACTAATTTTCTAAGGTAAAAATTTAGATTGTTATTTTATATCCCATTTTGATACGCAAAAACATGTCCCATTTCAAGGTAATATTACTAACCTATTAGAAAAAACCTGCTGGTTTTATAGGAACATTAATATTCCTACATTATTTATATAACCTCTTATGGATTGTTAGATGTAAGACCTAAAATATATATCTTTACCACACCCAAAGTATTTTCTTTCTAGAAAAATTTAAACTTTTACTTTTTTGCTTTAATGTATCAAATTATAGCAAATTGAGCAATAGTCAATTTGGGAAGTATATAGAAAAAACCTAGATAATGTATTGTAAAAAGAAACCAAATATATTAATTGATAATCAAACTTTTATTAAGTGCCTACTGTACGCAGTACACTTTGCTCAGCATTTGTGTGAGGCACAAATTTAGGTAAGACAGGGTCCCTGTCCTTATAGACTTAATATTTCTCTAAGAAAATATGGCATATGCAACTAATTATGTATTAGTTTGGCAGACCAGACCATCAATGTTTAGCACTGAATTTCAAAATGCTGGAGGTATCTTATTTGGGAGGCTTAGGAGATTAGAGATAACTACATAGTTGTTGTTTAGTTGTTTGTTGAGTCATGTCCAACTCTTAGTGATCTCAATTTTGCACGTTTCTTTAGCAAATATATAGCAAAGCTGTTTCATTTCCTTCTCTAACTCATTTGACAGTTGATAAAATTGGGGCAAACAAGGTCACTAAGCCTGGTAAGTGTCTGAGGCTAGATCTGAACTCATGTCCTCCTAATTCCAGGATCAGCATGCTATTCTCTGAAACATTAAAGTACCCATTGACTACATAGGGTCTGGGAGAAATCAGCAGCTTTTGTGGTTCTTTCTTACTAGATCTAAATTGGTAGAGTCATTCAGGCCAACTTGTCCTGAACCTCAGCTGTCTACTAAGGGAATTATAGTCCTTTCTCTAGTCATAATTGTTTCACACCATGTTACCCTTACACCCAGCTCCCCCATGAGAGGAAAGGGTTTTAGCACCAAAGGAGGTCTAAATGGTAAAACACAATGTTCTCATGACATTAAAAAGTTAGGTAGAAGTTGTTTGGGGAGGGGAAGGGAGAGAAAAAATTTAGAACAAAATAAAGAAGAGTGGATGTTGAAAATTATCTTTGCATTGCATATATTTTGAAAAATAAAAGCTATTATTAAAAAAAAAAAGCAAAGAGAAACAAGGAGGCAAACAAGTATATCCAATCAACACCATTTTTCTATTTGTACTTAGGGAATCCAGAAAGAAATTTTCAAAACAGTAAACTTTAAAATTTATCCATTATTTTTTCATTTATTAAACAGGATCCTAAACAAACAAAAAAAAAGAGATATTTGATGACTGTTCTCAGATCCTTAGGCACCTTGTCTTTGACAGTTTTTAGGCAAAATGGGGTCAGTACTTTTCTGTAGCATTTGGCTATGATAAAAAAGCTAATTCCTTAGAAGCAAAAACTTAAGAGAAAGTCATATTTATATGGAGCAGAAGGTTTTGAAAGGTGAATATTGAAAACTATCTTTGCATCTATTTTGAAAAATAAAAAAGCTATTATTATGATAGAGGGATGTGATTTCTTAATTTCTGGGAACAGGAAAGGCCCAGAATGAATGTTAAGGGCTTGTCATTGATGTTTATAGGGCTACAATGAAAATAACATGTTAAGTCTGAAGGGAGAAAAGTTCTTTACCAACCATAGGCATAAAGAAAGATTTCCTGAGATTGAGCTAGGTTGTAAAGGATATATAGGAGTTCAGTAGTAGGGGTACATATTATAGGCAAAGACAACAACATGAGTAAAAATGTTTTTATAACTTGATTGAGGACATCACTTCTGTTTCCAAGCTCTGGGATCATATGGCCTATGTTTGACCCTAAAAGGTCCCTTTTGCTTTGTTACCCCATGCAGAGTTTACTCTGGGAAATTTTCCAAATCCATGTACAATTTCCTAGATTTCTTCATAGGTAACAGGCTCCCCAGCTCCTGTACAAGTAAGAATTCTCTCAAGAAAACAAATATATATCAAGGACAATTTATTTTGCTTCAAATAAAACACAAAATGTTTTAAACACTCAAAGAAACTTACAAATGGAGGAGAAAAAAAAGACCCTGAAGTACTAAGAGAAGCTTAGTCCCTATAGAGTTCTCTTTATCTAAGAGATTCTACTCTTCCACCAGGGTCATTCAAGATTTCTGATTTACCTCCATAGCTTATTACCTTACAGGAGAAACTGAACTTGGGAGGTCACATCCTGACTTTGCATCAAATCTTTAGTTTATCCATAGGATTTTACACATGGTGTCATTCTGAGATTTGAACTTTCTCTAAAGGCTAACATTTGGGATTTCCTGGATAGGAAACTCTTCATCAGAATTTCATTCTTTAAGGAAAATGAAGAGAAATAAGCATTTGCATAACATTGACTACATATTAGGCATTGTGCTAAGCACTTTACAAATACTATCTCGTTTGACCCTTACAATGACCTTGTATAATAGGTGTTATTATCTTCATTTTACAGGTGAGAAAACTGAGGCAAACAGAGTTTAAATAACTTGATTAGGTCTGAGGACAGATTTGAACTTCCTGACTCCAGACTTAGTATTCTACCTTTTAAATGACTCATGGTAATACTGGGAAACAAAGTCTAAATCTTTGGATGATCTCAAATTATACTATATTGTAGCTTTAGTCTTTCATTATTTCCTCAGCTATAGAGGGTCATGTGGGCAATCTATCCTCTTCTCTCTCTAAAAGACAAGGTGTTTAGAAACTTCTTGCCAGAAGCTCAACTCAAACTTGGGTTACTCAAATAGCAGAAACTGCTGTAGAATTCTCCCTTCTTTGCTTAGAAGTGAATATTTTATTATTTAATTAGAAAGCATTCTCTCCTCAAACTAAGAAGCAGGGGCTGAGGGAATGACTTTGTTTATGATCTCCTCTCAGCTATATAGTGCAAATAGTTTTCACATGTTTCCTAATACTTCACCATTCTCATGGCTGGTGCTATGCTGGGCTGGGAAAGTTTAAATTCAAGTTTTGCAAATCACTTTACAAATTTTATCTCAGCATACTTGGAGTCAAAAACCCCAAGTTTGGATCTTATCTGACATATTTACTACCATAGACAAATTATTTAAATTCCTGAAACCTATTTTCTCACTTGCAAAATGGCACTAATAGCACAAACTATTGACCTCACATGAAGGTTAAGGGAAAACCTTTGTATATCTTAAAATAATTTATTGTATCAATATTTCAGGAATTGGTAATTTTGTTAGCATGGTTGCTCAAACCAACTCATTTGCCCTTAAATTTAGAAAATTATTTTTAAGGTTTCTGTATTCTCAAGTCCCCCTTACTGGTTTTTTTTTTCTGAATTCTATCCAGGGGAGCAACCTAATGGACTCCTCTCCTCCCCTAAGTCATGGTTAAAGCCCCCAGGGATACTGTCCTGAAAATGATCTTGTTCCTAGTGGTACCACACTCTTTGGGTGTGTGCTGCTCCTCCTGACCCACAGCCCACAGAATATGATGGAATGTTTATTGTAGCTCTCTTTGTGGTGACAAAGAATTGGAAAATGCATGTATCCCCATCAATTGGAGAATGACTGAACAAGGTGTGGTATATAGTAGTGATGGAATACTACAGTACTACAAGAGGTTATGAGGTCAATATCTTAGAAAGGAATGGAAAGACTTGCACCAAATGATGAAGATCAAAGTGAACAGAACCAAGAGAATATACAGTAATAAGCAATATTGTTTTAAGAATGATTTTTAGCTACTGTCATTTTTAACTATTATAAACACACAGATTAAAAACAAAGAATATATGAAGAAAGATGCTATCTGCATCCAGAGAAATAACTGATAATTAGGGCTATGTATTGAATAATCTTATATTTATACATATATGTGTGTATATACACACAAACATATATATGTATGTGTGTTTAATTTGTATCTAATGGTAGTCAATTCTAGGGTGAAGTGACAAGAGAGGAAAGAAAAAAAGAAAAGAAATTCACATACTAATTTGCATGTTTGGAAGAAATAACTTGAACATAGCATAGTTGCAATTTCATGCGCAATCATCTTTTTTATTTTACTGTGCTATGGAAATGACTTTTATTCTGTGAATTGAAAATAAAACAAATTTTAAAAAAAATTGTCAAATCCAGAACTTTAATCATCCTGCAAACAAGTTGGTGATTAACAACTCTGAATTTAGGTTCCTCAGACAATAGATGTAATTGGTCCCTCATTCAAACCATATTTGAAGACTTTCTGCTTGTAAAGACTTGCCTTGGTATGTGCTTTACTGGAATAGACATTATAGAATCCAGAATCACCTCCATGTCACAATGAAGCACTGGATAAGACAATATCATTTTTATATGTATCTACTTATTCCCTCCTTTACTTCCAGCATTGTAAAAACACAGCCTTTCTTACATGTAATATTATCACAGGCATCATTGGTGATGAAAGGAAGCTGGATATAATGGGAGCCTAATTGTTGCTACCTGATTTGTACTCATATTCTACCAACCATCTCCTAA
The DNA here is from genome assembly GCA_023553655.1 of Myrmecobius fasciatus. Classification (NCBI taxonomy): domain Eukaryota; kingdom Metazoa; phylum Chordata; class Mammalia; order Dasyuromorphia; family Myrmecobiidae; genus Myrmecobius; species Myrmecobius fasciatus. The sequence goes on along the minus strand of JAJPUD010014034.1, from coordinate 3,149 downwards.
CTTTCATGATAGGTACCCATAATAATTCAATTCTTCTGAATTATGTTGGCCATTAATAATTTTTTTTTCAAAAAAGTAGTAAGCCCTTTGTGAGCCAAAATAATGTTTAATTCAAGAAGAATGGCCTCTTGTCTTCTGCATCCTTGTAAGATTCTCTATACCATGTCAATTAAATGATTAAATTCATCACTACTGTCCAAGGTGCTGGTTATCTGAATCACATCACAATCCTTCATGGCTTCTATAATCTTTTTCTACCAATATTAAAGATGACACATTGAGATTAGAGATGCTGATTCATTGCTATATCAACATACTTTGGGTGTTTGTCATATGATTTCTTGATCCCTATGTATCCTTATTTTAATTATTCCTGAAGATGGGTCTTCCATCATTTCTCTTGAAAGATTATTTCTGGCATAATAATTTCCACTATCAAAAAGTTTTCACTCATATGGAATATAATTTCTCATCCTTTACTTACATTCTCAAAGTTTAACTATGCTATATCTTTTTTTTAAATTTAATTTATTTTTTTAATTTATTAAAGCTTTTTATTTGTATAACATATGTATGGGTAGTTCCCCAACATTGATCTTTACAAAGCTTTCCATTACAAATTTTACCCCCAGTCCCCTCCCCTCCCCTGGATGGCAGGAAGTCCACTACATGTTAATAATGTTGAAATGCTTGAGAAGTTATGCAAGAAAAATCCTATCTACAAGAAAAAAAAAAGAATCAGAGAAAGGCAACACAATGCAAGCAAATGTCAATAGAGATCATGAAAATGTTGCGTTGTGATCCATATTTCATTTCCCTCTCTCTGGGTGTATATGGTTTTCTTCAGTGAACAATTGGAAGTGGTTTGAGACAATTCTTTGTTGCAGAGAGCCATGTCCATCAGAATTGATGATCATGTAATACTGTTGTTGCTGTGTATGATGATCTCCTGGTTCTGCTCGTTTCACTCAGCATCAGTTCATGCAAGTCCCTCCAGGCCTCTCTGAAATCGTCCTGCTGGTCATTTCTTATAGAGCAATAATATTCCATAACATTCATATACCATAATTTATTCAGCCACTCTCCAATTGATGGGCATCCCTTCAGTTTCCAGTTTCTAGCCACTACAAAAAGGGCTGCCACAAACATAATTGCACATGTGGGTCCCTTTCCCTCCTCTGAGATCTCTTTGGGATATAAGCCCAGTAGAATCACTACAAAAAGGGCTGCCACAAACATTCTTGTACATGTGGGTCCCTTTCCCTCCTCTAAGATCTCTTTGGGATATAGGCCCAGTAGAAACACTGCTGGGTCAAAGAGTATGCACAGTTTGACAACTTTTTGAGCATAGCTCCAAATTGCTCTCCAGAATGGTTGGATCCGTTCACAGTTCCACCAACAATGTATTAGTGTCCCAGTTTTCCCACATCCCCTCCAACATTCATCGTTATCTTTTCCTGTCATTTTAGCCAATCTGACAGGTGTGTAGTGGTATCTCAGAATTGTCTTAATTTGCATTTCTCTGATCAATAGTGATTTGGAGCACCTTTTCATATGACTAGAGATGGTTTTAATTTCATCATCTGAAAATTATCTGTTCATAACCCTTGACCACTTATCTATTGAAGAGTGGCTTGAATTCTTATATAAATGAGACAATTCTCTATATATTTTAGAAATGAGGCCTTTATCAGAACCATTAAATGTAAAGATGATTTCCCAATTTGATGCTTCCCTCCTAATCTTGTCTGCACATTTTATTTGTACAGAAACTTTTTAACTTAATATAATCAAAATTATCCATCTGGTGTTCAATTAGGAGTTCCAGGTCTTCTTTGGACATAAATTTATTCCATCTCCACAGGTCTGAGAGATAAACTATATTCCGTTCCTCTAACTTGCTTACAAAGTCCCTCTTTATATATAGATCATGAACCCATTTAGATCTTATTTTGGTATGTGGTGTTACATATGGGTCAAGCCCTAATTTCTTCCACACTAGTTTTCCCAGCAGTTTTTGCTGAATAGTGAGTATTTATCCCAAAAGCTGAGGTCTTTGGGTTTATCGAATACTAGATTGTTAAGGTTATTGCCTAGATTGTCCTGATATCCTATCCTGTGCCACTTATCGACTGCTCTATTTCTTAGCCAGTACCAAACGGTTTTGATGACTGCTGCTTTATAATATAGTTTTAGATCTGGTACAGCAAGGCCACCTTCATCTGCCTTTTTTTTCATTAATCCCCTTGAAATCCTTGACCTTTTGTTCTTCCAAATGAACTTTGCTACTATTTTTTCTAGATCTGTAAAATAATTTCTTGGGAGTTTGATTGGTATGGCCCTAAATAAGTAGATTAGTTTGGGTAGTATTGTCATTTTTATTATGTTCGCTCTGCCTACCCATGAGCACTTAATATTTTTCCAATTGATTAGGTCTGATTTTATTTGTGTGGAAAATGTTTTGTAATTTAGTTCGTATAGTTTCTGACTTTTCCTTGGCAGATAGATTGCCAAATATTTTATCCTATTATCTGCTATTTGGAATGGAATTTCTTTTTCTATCTCTTGCTGCTGAACTTTGTTGGTAATATATAAAAATGCTGATGGTTTATGTGGATTAATTTTGAATCCTGCCATTTTGCTAAAGTTGTGAATTGTTTCTAGTAGTTTTTTAGTTGAGTCTCTAGGGTTCTCTAAGTATACCATCATGTCATCTGCAAAGAGTGATAATTTGGTTTCTTTATTACCTACTCTGATTCCTTTTATCTCCTTTTCTTCTCTTATTGCTAAAGCTAACATTTCTAATACAATATTAAATAGTAATGGTGACAGTGGGCAGCCTTGTTTCACTCCTGATCTTATTGGGAATGGTTTTAGTTTGTCTCCATTACATATGATGCTTGCTGATGGTTTTAAATAGATGCTACTGATCATTTTAAGGAAAAGCCCATTTATTTCTATACTCTCTAGTGTTTTTAATAGGAAAGGGTGTTGGATTTTATCAAAGGCTTTTTCTGCATCTATTGAGATAATCATATGGTTTTTGTTAATTTGGTTATTAATATAATTAATTATGCTGATAGTTTTCCTAATATTGAACCAGCCCTGCATCCCTGGTATAAATCCTACTTGGTCATAGTGTACTATCC
>JAJPUD010014033.1:0-42020 GCA_023553655.1 Myrmecobius fasciatus | reverse complement strand
GGCTAGGCAGGACATCCCAAGCCTCCATGGAGGACAGTGCAGTCCCGTTCAGGGATGGAGAGGACTAGGCAGGACAACTCTAACCCCCAGGAAGCCTGGGCAGGAAGTCCCAGCCTTTAGGGAAGGTTGGGCAGGATACCCCCAGTCCTGGGAAGAACAGTGAGGCCCCTAAACCCAGGCGGCCCTTAAGTCCCCCACAGCTCCCTGCAAGCATGGACTTGGCTTCTTACATGGGCATCAGGGGTGGCCCCATCCTAGGACCTGCAGGACAGAAGCAAGGAGGGCTGGGCAGGATGCCAGTGAGGTCCCCAAGCCCCACTGGCTCTGAGCCTTGGGCAGGGGAGGGAAGGGCTCCCTGGTGTGCCCAAGAGTGGGACTGAGCTGGGCCGGGCCAAGAGTGAATGGTCAGCAGGAGCTGGGGGGGGGGCGTGCCCAGGAAGTGCCCCCCATCAGATAAAAGACACCTCCCCTTATGACTATCTCTTACTGAGCTGACCAGTCCCATGACCCCATGCCAGACCATAGCCTAATGGTCATCATAGTTGGGGGGAAGGGAATGGGGGTCCCCATGTCCCCTGTGTGCCCTCTCACCTTCACCTCTCAGTGTCTGCAGTGAAGAGCAGCACAGCTTGGGCAGCTCACACCACAGGAACCTAGGAGAACCCAGAGGCCTGAAGGCAAGGTCCAGCACCCCAGGCACCCATAGCACAGCCAGAGAAAAATCCCCGGGGGAAGGCCAGACCTCTGGCCTGAGGGCCATGTCCAGAGTGGGCAGGGGAAAGGGTCAGGGGGTCCCGGAGAGCCCAGTGGGCGGTAGGAGGAAGAAGAGGGACAGAAGGAGAGGAGCGGGACTTGTTGGGGGCGCGGCATCGGGTGGCCATCAGGATAGAGGGGATGCTAAGGATCAGCGGCCGGACTGCGGCCAGAAGAGACTTAAAGAGGGCGTTCTGGGGGTCACAGTGGGGGACAACGGGGGGGGGGCAGTGGTGAGGACACAGAAGGGGGAACATTTGGGAATCAGTGAACGGGGAACAGTGGAAAAGACGATGGGCGGGCAGTAGGTGGGAGACGGAGAATAAGGGGGATCACAGGACCGGGGGACACACGGCTGGCGGGAACAGCGGGGAGGGAACCCCGGGAGGCAGCCCACGGAGGGGGGCGGGCCAAGGACGCCACACCGCTGGGGCGCTGCTCACCCGGCGGCCGGGGCGCTGTCTCCGCGGTAGCCGGGCTCCGCCGTGAGCCCACCTCTCCCGGATCCGGGCCCCGCCGCAGCGGCTCCGCCATCTCCCCGAGATTTCTCCTCCGCAGGCGGGCCGAACCACGGCTCTCTAGGGGAGCAAAGGGGAGGACCTTGCTGTCCGTGGCTCCGGGCCGGGCCCCGAGGGCTCCGCGCTGACCCGTCCGCCCTCTTGGAAGTGTCCGAGGGGCAGATGTGCGCTCTCTCAGACCCGGAGTACCTGAACGCATGACTCCTCCCTGAGCCTGGGGAGCTACTCTCCCCCATCCTTCTGGGAGAGTGGAACAGTCCCGGCGTCCCGTTCGACGTCAAGGGCCGCGGAGGGGAAGCGTCGCGGGGAGTGGAGGCCGGTGGACCCAATCCCAGAGAGGGGGGGTGTGGACCAATCCACTGTGCGGGGGTGGGAAACGGAGTGGGGGCGGGAGAGGGCGAGGCGGATCATTCCATGGCGCCTGGCGGGGGTGTGTGTGAGCATCTCGGAAAGCTGAATAGCGGTCCACCCTCAGCAGGGAAAGCCAAAGGTTTGGCACAGTCGTGGACCTGGAGGGGGTGGGGGGGCGTTCAGGCTCCCAGTAGCCGCCGCCCCTCCCGAAGTGGGCTCTTGTAACGGGCCTCGATCTCTCACAGTCCAGGATACCATCACCTTCGAGGTGGGGGAGCCCTGTCGACGGCCTTATCCCCACCCCAGCCCAAGTTCTCACCCAAGCCTTCCCCCACGTGCCTCCTTGGACATCTCGGAGCAAGGCTGGAGAGAGGATGGTACGCGTGTGTACGCGCGTGCGCAGAGGGGTCCGGGCCCTGACTCCCCTCAGCACCCCTCCCCCCTGCTTCAAGGCCTTAGCCATGAGCCCCCAACATCAACAACGCCGTGGACCGTTTAAATGTTATTTTATTAAATATCTTCAGTTCAAGGTTTCGTTGTAACAAAGCTATGAAGGGTCTACCAACATTCAGAACAAACACTAGCTAGTTTTTAAATTATTTCTATGTCATCATGCAAAAATTCTGCATCAAATGCCTTCCATTTCCTGTTTAAAAGGTGATTTTTTTTTTTTTTAATAATCTAAATTCTATAGATGCTGACGTTAGCCCCGGGAGAGAGTAAGAATGCTAAGGAGAGGCGGGGCGCGAGCAGCCGATATCAAGCTATGGGTTTCAAAGACCATTTGTCTCAAAAGACTGCAAAACCAAACCATGTGGTGAAATTGTCTGCGTGCTGGCGATGCAGAGTACAGGGCAGAAGAGGGGCCTGGGGCCCAGGGGGTGGGCATGCACACGGGGCTCCACCAGCTCTCACACCGGCCCCTCCTCACGCTAGCTTCCTGCTCTGAAGGCACTCCAGGGACCTGGGGCCTGCCCACCTTCCCTGCAAAGGTGCAGGGGACCCTGGCCTATGGCCAAGCTGCCCTCGAGCACCTTTCCTTCTTCCTGCCTTCCCTCCCTTATGGCAGCAGAACCCCCTGGGGAACAGGAAGGAAAACTGATTAAAGGGGAGCCGTGGCCCTGGGCACCTCCTTTTTTGGGGTGCATGCAGGGTAGAGGAAGGTGAAGGCCCATGCAGACTCTCCAGCAGCAATTCTGAGCCTCTGTTGGTCAGCAGAGAGGCCTCTTGAAATAAGGACGCCCGGCAAGAGTTCAACAAGCCAACTCCGGAGAGAAAATGAGATGGACAGTCCCACCTCTCCCCTTCCTACTAGGGCACTCCACAGTGGCCCCAGGCCCAGGTGAGATTTGGAATTGGGGCCATCAACTGGGGGTGGGGGGAAGAAAGCAAGACAAAGACGACTGAAATCAGCACGGAAACAAAGTGCCCAGGTTACAGCAGGAGTGGCAGGCCCCGGGACCCTGGGCCCGGCTCCGTCCAGGCCAAGTCACACGAGAACAAACAAGCAAAGCGGCAGCCCCTACCCCTTCCCGGGGGTCCAGGCCTTGGTACCCGGACCCACGCTCAGTCGTGCATCCTACAGAAACGGATGGATGAGGGAAGTACATGTCAGACTAACATTAGGTTTCTGCCTGCTTCCTAGTGGACGAATTTCTGCAGCACCACGTCTCCCATCTACACTAAGTGGAACAGTACAGTAACATCCCAGCCAGGAGCCCTCCTCCATCTTGGAGCCACGCTTTTCAGTGCTGCCTTGCGTAGCTGCCTGGGGATGATGCCATCTCTCCCTCCCCCCCCCACCAGGGAAGGGAAAAGGCGCTCCAAGCATCAGCCATCTCACGACCTGTTGCTGCTCTGGCCCTCCTTCTGGGCTCCTGTGCAGACTCTGAACAAGTCCATTCCCAGGACCCAAGGCTGGGCAAGCCACCTCGGGGGCTGCAGAGATCCAGGTGACCCTGCATGGCTGCTCTTGTGGCCTCCGGCAGGGTCAGTGTCAAGAGTTCCTGCCTGGCCCCCCAGAGTCCATGAGGGCTGCAAAACCGGGCGCACTCACTGCCAGGTTGACGAACCTGCTGCTCAAACTCCCGTCCTCTCGCCAGCCCGGGGGGGCTGCAGGTGGTTTGAAAACACGATCAGCGGTATGGATTCCTTTTTTTTTTTTTTTTAAACAATCTTTTTTTCTTTTTTTTTTTTTTAAATGTAAAAAACACCTCGGTACAGCAGAGACAGACACGACGGGCGGGCGGGCTGCATGCAGGGGCGTGCATTGGTTGCTGCCGCTTTGTAATTTTAATTGTTTTTAAACCTCAAACGAACATGACTGCTGCTGTCACTCAGGCCCTCCAGAGCCGCTGGCTTCGAAGGTTTGACCTCTGGCTGGGAATCTCCTAACACCGCTGCTGTAGCCGTGGGAGTAAAGGACAAGGGTAAATGAGAGGAACTTCTGAGCCCTTTGTACCTGTAAACAGCCCTACCAGTCCCAGGAAGGGCAAGGAAATGGGGTAGGGGTAGGAAACATGGGACCTTCTCCCCTGCCATTCACCCATTACAACATAAGCTTCTTGGGGGCAGGCACCTGATAAAGTGTCTTGCCCGTTGGGGGCATTTACTAAATCTTTGGTCAGCTGAATTGACTCAGTCTGGGGCTAGAGTAAGACCCCAGACAGGGTGTCATGGCTTGCAGCTCCCAATGCCCACCCTGACTCCTGGCACCCGAAGCTCACCTGTGGGAGAGCTCACTGCAGCGGGGCAGCGGGGGCCCCCGAGCAGTGGTAGTGCACGTTGAGCCATTTGCCATCACGGCGGTGCCAGACCCTGGTCTCTTCAGACTGGCTGGTACGAGGCCGGCCCTGGCCATCAATGTACTGGGTAAGGCGTATGTAGGCGATACAGGCTGCATCTTCACCAATGACATGCACGTGGGGGTTCAGGATGGTAGTGTGGATGGGCTTGCTGTTCTTAGACAGTACTGTGAGGAAGAACAAGGGTTAGGCTTGCTACTTAGAACCCATCTGGCATCCCTTCCTGCCTTGCTGTCCAGCGCTACCCCTTGGTGCCAGCACCCCAACATTTCCCCAAAAGTTGGGGGTTCACTATCTCCATCACCAGCTGTTGCCACAGCTTAGTCTGTGATAACGGTTATCATATCATCATCCCCCTTTATCTGAACACAGCAAAATCACCAGCTTGAAATGTTTAAGAAAAAAAAAGCCCACTTGTGACAGGAAGTGAGACAGTTAAAAAGCCTGACCATCAAAATGCTTGTTCCAGGAAGTTCCCAGGGCTCACAGGATCCTTTGGGGAAAAGACAAATGGAGCTGGGTGGACAGAGCTCATTGTGGACAGGGCATGAGCAAAATGTTGCTTTTAGCCAGTCAGGCTCATGTTTTATTGAGGGGCAAATCTCATTTTGGTAAAAAACAGAATGATGAGAATACACAAGATTTCTTAAGAGCTCAAGACTTCAAGCCTTAGTCAAAAGCATTTGAGATAATCCAGGGTTTTACCTTTGCACAGCTGGAATACTGGGGACGGGGATGGAAACTGATATGGAGATGGATGAGTGATGGCATCAGAGCAGGACTGGGCTGAGAAGGTGGGAGGGAGAGAGAAAGTGTTGGTATCAGGAAGGGGGGGGGAAGAAATGGGCGTTGAGCCCTGGAGCGCCAAGGAATTCTCCAATGCCTTCTCCAAAGATCTCAAGTGAAGGGAGGGTCACCCAAAGGACAAGAGAGAGGTGCATGACAGGTGTTGGACTGCAAGAAGTGGCGTCAGGGACATCACCAGATAAATTTAGGACTAAGAGAAAAGTTGGGTCTCAGGCCTAATTAAGGGGAAGATTCAGGAATCTTCCTGCGGAAGAGGGCCAGTTGTGTAATAAGAATGAGGAATAAATGGATGGACAGCCTGCATGCTCCAACTGGCCTTCACCTAGAGTGATCTAGAGCTCAATCTGAGGACCCAACAGCCCCCCAAAGGGGCCTGAAAACTTAGATGGGAAAAAAGTCCATTTTCCCCCCCCCCCAATATATCTAGTTTCTTTGTCATCCTGTGCATTTTACTTTAATCATTAAAAAAAAACATTCTTAGAAATGGGGGTCCATAAACCTCACCAGACTGACCACCAGAGGGGTCCGTGGCACAAAGGATATAAGGAACCACCACTTCAGAGCAATAGTTTTCTAAGGCTGATCTGGAGTCCCCGAGACTCTTTTTTTTGGGGGGGGGGATCTGTGAGGTCAAAACTATTTTCAACATGTTTTAATCTCTAATATGGTGACTATTCATAGATATAACCCCCATCAAGAAAAGCTTTTTGTGTGGCTGAGGGCCAAGAGCTATGAGACAAAAAATTTGAGAAGAGCTCCTCTAGAGGAACTTCTCTTGAGTGGTTTAGATGGATAGGTTGTGGAGCATTTGTCACATTGGAAAAGCAGGCTTAAAAGGGTGTGGGAAAGTAACCAGTATGAACCGATCACAGATCCACTGGAGAAGGGTTTAAGAGCTTGAAATCCAACATCTTCACTGCTTTTTACCCCAATACTTGGAATTCTTACTCAGTCAGATTTCTCCACATCCCAAACAAGGCCATAGCCTGGCTGTAAATTAACCCCTTTGGCTGTCTAAACTGCCCCCTTCTGATCTTAAGTTGCCCTGGTATGAAGCTTACAGCCTCTGTGACCGATTTACTTAGTTGGCAGATCAGCCTGGGTACACTGTTTAGCAATACCCGGGCCTCGGCCTGGAAGGTGGCGCTACCTTCCCGGCACATTGACAGCAGTCTTTGGGAAAGGATGGAGAAGCAGGAAGATGGGGGAAGCAGAGGGCACAAAAGGGAAGAGAAGGCGAGTGCCAGATGCGGGAAGGAAGAAGTGACGGGAGGCAGGTGGGAGGATCTCAGCAGCACGAACCCACTCACGATTCTCAAAGTAAAATTTATGGAAGTCCATCCCCTCCACCAGGTTGCCGAGTGCCTCAGGCTCGAAGGAGGTAAGACCCGGATCGCAGATCTTCCTGCAGGGAGAAGCCGGTCAAGGCAAGGTTTTCAAAGGTCTTCTCTCTAGCCCTTTCTCCTCTGCAGCCGCAAACCAGCCATATGCTCAGAGTACCGGTGTGTGACTTAAATACTGAGACACAACCTAATCAGAATGCCCTGGTTATCTGGCTTTTACATCAATCCTTGGCTTCCCCTCACTGGCATCAGGAAGCTCAAAGACCTCCAGATCTGTTCCCCTGGGCAAAGGGAGTGGCTGAAACTTAGCACCCTGGCCCTCAGAAACCCCATTTACTTTCTAGAACCAACACACCAAGATCAGAAGGGCACCTCCTGGGAAGTGAGCCACGCTCAGAGCATGTACTTTTACTTACGTGTAGGCATCAAAATCCCCATTGTTGATGGCTTCAATCAGCTGCTCCGTGATCTTAATGATCTCTTGTTTTCGAACTGTAGGAAAAAAGCCCTGAAATTCACCTGCATGGGGTTGGGGAGAACCCCAGGAAAGCCCTCCCCATTCCTTCATAGAGCCTCTTGGGCTCCAGGTAATTATCTCCTGTCCCCTCCACCTTTAGGGCTCATCATAGAGCAGACCTTTCCCATCATTCCTTAGCCCAACCATCTACAGAGAAGAGGATCCTCCCCGCCCCCCCCCAAGTGAGCCCCCTGACCCCACTCCAGACAGCTGATTGGGTATGGGTCTTTGGCTTTTGCCCTGCTCCTATATCAAGAGCAAAACCAAAGCAAACACCCAGGAGACACATGGGGACAAGATTCCATCGTCCAGCTGGGACATGGGAAGCGTCACTAATCATCTTCACAGCTTTATTATCCTATCCCTGTCAGGTAAAGCCACCTCCCCCGACACTCACAGTCTCCCCTCAAATCACCGCTAAAGTAGCTCTCCTAGGCCAGGGGAACCAAGCCCCCTAGGCAGAAGGGTTTCAAAAGGACCAGACAGGAACGGGAGACACTTGAGGCACAATGGAGAAAGAACTGGCAGCCCCCTTTCTCTCCAGAGGTACAAGGGGAAGGATTTGCCTGTGTTAGCTGCAAACAGAAGCCAGGGCCCCTGAGAGCCCCACACCGGAGAAACAAAAGAGAGCCCCAACCTGCTCCAAAGGCCCTCCCCCGACCCCTCCCAGCTATCAAACCAGGCTGAGTCCCAGGAGGCTCAAGACTGAGCTCGGGATGGCGGGCAGGCGGGCAGGCAGGGCTGCAGCCCAGGGAGGTCCCAGAAGCCGGGGGGCTGAGGGGAGCATCCTACACTCCCGGGCAGCTCACTTACACGGAGCGCCACTAAGAGCGAAAGGCACCACGAGAGTGAGGGAGGGCTCGGACTGAGCACGTGCTAACCCTGATGGCAGCCCTGGCCCGTCCCAGGCCATAAGCCTTTCCTCACAGGAGCGAGCGGCTGCAAGACAAATGCAAGCATTAGAAAAGCATCCCGCTGCAGCCCGGTGTGGAGGGTGGGGGCAGCGCAGCCCAAAAACCAAAAACCAAAGCGCAGCCATATCGGGGGGTGGGGAGAGGGGGTGCACAGCCAGCAGGCAGCAGCCAAGAGTGCCCTCAGCCTTGCAGACACACGTGCACCTCCCAGCCCCCTCCAGCCCCATCAAGCCCTCTCTCCCATACCATGGTGGCTCAGCAGATCTGGCTAGGTCAGGGGGCTGGGCCCGGAGGCTCAGGAAGACGGACGGTGTGAGAGAAGGAGGAGAAAAGGAGGGTGGCCTCTACCCCAAAGTATAACTGGCAACTGGGGAGAGCACCTCTGGGAAAAGCAGCTGGCCCACCCCCTCCCCCAGCTTCTCCGGGACACAGACTCCCGCTGCTGGTCACCATCATGCTGATGATGCACCTGGTTGTCTCCCATCCCACTGGCCTGGCCCAGGGCCACAACGTGGCCGCCTCTTCTGTCTCTTTCTAAGCTGGGCACCTCCTCGAGCCTTTCCTAGGGGTTCTGGGGGCTGTTTCCCTACTTGCCTCTCTCTACGAGCCTCCGTAGTCTTCCCCCAACCTAGAGCCCGCCCCCCCCCAGGGCAGAGGCTGGGCTCCAGAACCTGGCTAAGACGTGGCAGCACCACTGGCCTGGCTCCTGTCGGTGGCGTGGCCAGAGACGGCTTCAGTGGAAGGGGAGCCGGGCGACTCTGGAGGGGATGGGGAGCCGTGCCTCCTTCCAACTTACTGGCTGAGGAGCCGAGAGAAGGCTGGGCCTGCATGCCTGCTGAGGGGGCTGTTCTGTCCCGGGGACTCCGTCCATCAGACCCCAAGCTGCTGCGATCCCCAGTGCGGAGCTGGGCAGCTAGCCGAGCAGGGGAGGGTGGCCAAAACAGACAGAACAAGGCAGGTGAACACGCAAGCCAGACGGGAACCCCCAAGCCCATGCTACTGGAGAGCTGGGGCTGTGGTGAAGCCTCAGGCCGCCGCTGGGCACTGGCCCCCATCCCAAGCCACTGCCTCTGCCCTGAGGCTTCCCCATCTGCGGCCTGCACTAAGAAAGGTGGAGGAGCTAGGCTGGGAGAGAGCCCAAGGACTGCATTGGAACAGAACCACGAAAACCCTAGAGCTGGGACGCACCCAGTCCTATTGCTGAATGTGGCCACCGGATCTCTGAGAGGAGACAACCAGCTCCGAGAGCTGGGGAGCGGCTCCTTCCAATCTACCAGCATACTTTGGACACCACTGATAACTTCCTCCATCCCAGCCCACCCGTGACCTGAAAGTATCCTCCGTTTCATGCAAAATCCCCGATTTGTACATTAGCCTTTAAAGTTCTGTTCCATTTACTGGGCCTGGAGGGGATGGTGAGGAGGGAGCAGGAACAAAAACCTCAGGGCTCAAGAACCCACATACTTTTGCTCCATCGTGTTGCCCCCATTCCAAATGAGAGGAGATCTGTGATTCTAGGTTTGGAGTCTCCCTGAGGAAGGGTGGCTGGAGACCCATGATTCCCCCACACCTGTCGATTGCTTGTTTGTTTTTTAACTAGGTCTTTCTCTCATTCTGTTTTTTCTTGCTCTAACAAACATTTTCAGACGCCCTTGGCTTTATGTTGGGGAGGGACAAATTCATGTCTGACTCCAATTTCTTCAAGGACCAATAATCCCATGTTTCTAGAAGATTAGTCCCTGTCATCCCCAAGGCACTATTTAATTTCCTAAAACTCATCATTATCAAAAATCTGGCAATCAGACAGGCTCCGAAAAAACTCACTCAGGCCTGGGAAGAAGGTGAGAAAGAAAGGCTTTTGTTCAACCCAGTTGGCCCCGTTTCCTCCCTTTACCCTGAGACCCTGCTGCAAAGAGACTGAAGCTGTCCCTACTTTCCCCAGTAAAGACTCCTCCTCCTTTCTATCTTACCTTTGAGATCTTCATCTTCAGTGGTAGTATTACAGCTTTCTGTGGAGCCCTGCCAGATAAAAAGAGCACATTACTGCCTGTTTAGCCCTCCTATGCTGGGAGGAGAGAAGGGAGTGGGAGGCAGCTCCACGGAAAAGATGAGAGAGCAATGACTCCCTGAGCCCTCCTGTGGGGGCTCCATCCTTGCCCACCTGAGACACAGTGGGGATGGCCAAGGAGGAATCAAAGCACAAAGACACTCCTTTCTGAAGATGAAATACAGCTCCTACAGGACATCCAGCCTCCAAAAGCAGGCTGGCTGTCTCCATTTCAGCCTAGGCCCCTGCTGGAAGCGAATGAGGGGAATAAACCCTCAATGTCCCTTCGAGTACAGGACCCAGGGAAATAATCTAACCTGGATCCCTCTTCCCCACTTGCCCTGTGTTGACCCCAGGCTGAAAGGGAGGCAGGCAGGGCCAGGGACTACACTCACCTTGATCCCGTCTGTTGCATTGTGTACCACGGTGGTTTGGGGTTCCTGTGAGAGGAGAAGAGGGGAGTTGCCCTCCTGTCTTGAGCAGGGCTGCAGTTCTTTCCAGAGGGGCTCCCTCCAGTTCCCTTAGGGGTACTGTGGTAGCTGCCTGGCAGGGAACCAATCCCAAAGGGGCAAGCCCTTCAATTCAACCTCAGCTGAAGGACTCTGGCCAAGTTGGGCTGCCCAAGGGGAGCCTGGGAAATCCTGGGTTTAATGGCTAGGAATGGATAGTGGAGAGCTAAGGGGAGTCAAGCTCCTAAGATGACAGATTTGGAGCTGGAAGGGACCTCAGAGGTCATTAAGGCTACCTGTCACATTCTACAGATGAGCAAGCAGTGCCAGAGAGGCTGGCTCAAAGATATATCCATCGTACCACGCTTCCTCTCCATATATCTATATGAGAGAAGTAGTAGGGATGAAAGGTTCTAGCTTTATTTTTTTACTTCTTCACTATTTTTGTCTCCTTGAAAGACACTCAATCTTCAGAACCTAATGGGAAGTGGGCCCCATTGCAGTCAGGAAGCTGGAATCGTAGCCAGGTGAGAGTCAGGAAATGGAGACCTGAGGTTCCATGAACCTTGGAGGCCATCTAGACCCACAAAGGTCACTGTGGCCAAGATACTCCAGTTGGGAAGTGGGCAGGCCCCTGCTTCCGAATCTGGTGTTCCTCCAACTACCCTACCCTGAGAAGAGGAGACAGCTGAAATGGGGGGGGGGGGTTGGAAGGCAGAGAAGGCTACCCCATGCCCAGCCCTCAGGTGCTTATGCCTTCTCCCAAGGTCTGTCCCTGTCAGAGCTCTGAGGGGGAGAAAGAAAGGCCTGCTAGGACCTCCCTCAGGCCAGGAGAGCACAGTTCCCTCTTCAGAAAGAAACTTAAAGGAACAGGAGGAGTTCTGCCGGCTGGGGGTTCCTTAGCTGGAAGGGAACTGAGGAGCTAACTAGTCCAAACCCCTCATTTTTACAGATGGAGAGACTGAGGACCACTGAGATTAAGTAATCTGCCTAAAGTCACACTTGGACTAAGACTGAGTTCAAATGTGACTTCGGGCACTTGGCTGAATGAGCTTAGGCAAGTCATTTAGCTTTTCTGCCTCAGTATCCTCATCTGGAAAATGGGTATAAAAGTCACACCTCTCTCTCACCAGGTTGTTGTGAGGATCAAATGAGAAAACATATCCCAAGTACTCCGCAAACCACCAGGGCTGGCCTTTAGCAGGAGTAGTTCTAAGTCCTCCTAACTCCGTCACCAGCTGGCAGAGCCAGGACTTCCTCTCTAGGAAGCCCCAAGTCTGGCTGGCTCTGCCGCCACTCAGAGCCCAAGTGTCTACTACACTCGTGTCTTTGGCCATGCTAACTTCCTATCCCACCACCCCCAGAGATCCCCCTCACTGCCCTGACCCTCTTGTGTAGAGGGATCTAGCTTCCCCTCCATCTCTCCTCCCCAAAGCAGCAGCAGCAGCAGCAGCCATGATGGGATCACAGAGGGAGGAGGAAGGCCAAGCAGGGTCGGAGGCAGTCCATGAGAGGGAAGGGGAGCGATGGTGAACAAAGCTGCTTGCTCTATGGGGGGAATGGAAAAGCTAAGAGGGGGAGGGAGGAGAAGAGGCAGCCCCCGTGGGAGAGATAGAGGGGGGAGGAAGGGGAGGCCGAGGCGGGTGAGAAGCCGGAGTCAGGAGGTACCATGGCTGTCTGCAATGGCGCAGGCTCTTGGACTGGGCTTACGAGACTGTTTTTGTTGTTGCTCTGTAGTTGAGACAAGAAAACAGATGGTTTAGTTCCCCCAGAGTTAACCAAATAGCCCAGGTTCTTCTCCCAGACCTCCCTTCACCCCTGGCTCTGGCCCCGGCCCCACTGGAGCCGGGCCTGAGGCAGCCTTCACACTACTGTGTAAATGGGAGCGATGGTTGTGAAGATGGGTGAGAGGAGCAGAGCTGGGAGGCCGGGGGGGCCCCCAAGGTTAGGGGGCCAGAAGCTCCCAGTGTCAAAGGAGTCTCTGAGAAGGACGGCCTACAGTCCAGACTTCTGGAGCTCCTCTTTGGCATTTCCTGCTGGTACCAGGTACCAGTTCTTTGCACACATCAAGGAAACTCGGGATTCTTCTCATTGCACAGAAGGTAAGAAGGTTTTTTATTCTGGGTCATAAAGAGATAAAACCATGACCAGAACCTGAACGCTGTTTTGGGGCCCACTTCCCTTTTTCCCCCTGATAGCTAAACTAGTCACACTATACCACCACAGACTGAAGCTTCAACGGAAAAGGAGATCTGGATTTTGAGGTTGGTTGTTCCTGCAACAGGAGAGAGAGAATCCTAGGGACAGAAGCGTACCTCTGGGCTGTGATTTCACTAACAGTTGCCAATTCTTGTCTTGGAGTCCTAGATTCAAAGCCTTTATCTACTGCTTCAGAAGGACAAGATAAAGCCAGCTCCACTCTCTGCTTGATAAATGCTAGAACAAATAAGACCCTTGGAAATGAAAGGAAACTACCAAGAGGACGTATCTACAATCTGTAAGCAGAATAAGGCAGGGGAGTGCAGATAGGCTAACTGTCTAGTCAGGAGCTAGGACAGCTACTACAGTCATGACTCTCTCCAGCTACAAAGTATCAGCTCCATCTACCATGTAGCAAACAGGAAGCTTCTTAGAAGGAAGATGTATCTCCATGGATCAAAGACAGACACATCTCTTCCACCAAGACCATGGCCAGTCCTGTAGTGGGAAGAGACAGTCTAAGGCAGGGGAGTGCAGATAGGCTAACTGTTTAGTCAGGAGCTAGGACAGCTACTGCAGTAATGACTCTCCAGTTACAAAGTATCAGCTCCATCTACCACGTGGCAAACAGGAAGCTTCCTAGAAGAAAGATGTATCTCCATGGATCAAAGACAGACACATCTCTTCCACCAAGACCGTGGCCAGTCCCGTAGTGGGAAGAGACGGTCTATTGTCCCTTCCTTATGACACCCTGCCCAGGAGCCCCCTCCGGACATCTCTCAATATTGTTCAGAGTCTGAGATAGCAGCCTCAGTCACTGTGCAAGCCCATTCCTCAGCAGGCTTCCAATCTCAGCACAGTCAGGCTAGAAACAAGTGAAATCTTTGACACTAAATTCTCCATGGTGGCTGGACAGAAGTCTACGACCAGACCATACTTCCTACACCTTCGGAGTTCTCTATAATTATGCTCGGAGGAACTGAGCAATTCCCTTTCTCTTCAGTCCTGGGGCCGCTTTTGTGGGGCCCCCTTGTACCAGATCCAAAGGCACCAAGAGGAACTTTAGAGGAATATGTGAACGATCATTGATTTTGTCAACACAGGGAACTCGAGCAGCAGGAACTTCCTCTGCCAACCACAGGTTGACTTGAAATCATAGATTTAGAAATGGAAGGGACCTCCCTCTAAGGTTATCTTGCCTACCACCCTCATGGTACAGACAAGGAATTTAAGTGATCCAAAGCCATATAAATGGTATGTGGCAAAGACTGATTTGAACCTAAATTCTACCCTTAGGTGGCTTTCAATCCCAAGTTCAAGGAAGGATTAGCACTGAATATTTGGTACCACTTGTTACTAGGGATCCACAGAAATGAAAGATTATATATTGTGTCCCGAGAATGGAGGAAGATGAGATCTCAGAGGAAAGATCAGGGATCTGTTTCATGATGATCCCTGCTCCACAGCTCCCTCTATCTGCAGTCAGCAGAGAATAAGGTTTTTCAGTCCAGCTGCCAGAGTTAAAGTCTTAGATTTATTAGAAGCAGCCTGTCCCCCATCTCTGTACCCCTCACAAAATTCCCCCTGTAGGGTGGGCTAAGGGCAAAGCACACTCTGGTGACTGATAAGTCATTATTCTCTTAGGGATAGGGAGTAGAATCAATAACTTCCTCCTGATCTCCATCCAGAGCCAAAACTAACAGAGGAAGGGGATCTTCAGCCAGACCTCTCATTTTAGTGGCTGCATCTGCACAATTTTATGGTGCCCTTGTCTCACTGGCTCTCATGGAAAGACAGATTATATCCTAGGAAAGGGCTCCTTGACCTATCACACTTTATTCTCTTGGGGAGGGACAGGAAGGACCAAGTCCTAGGATTCACAGCAGGCCAAAAAGCCAAGAGAGCCAAGAGCCACCAAGTGCCTCACTCTGTTCCTCAGATGAGTGTTTGGAGGCTGCCATATTGGGAATCCCACTTCAGGAAGGGGCTGCCTGTGTGACTGGCCGGGACCAAAAAACACAAACTTTTCTGAAAGAGAGTAAGCTTGCTCTCGCTGTGACGGGAGATCTGCACCAACCCTCTGCGGACCAAGGCCCCCTCCTGCCCAGGCTGTAGCCCGCCCCCATGGCAGGGGGCCACACCACATTTCCGTGCTCGCTCTCCAGCCATCGGGGCTGCAGGGAGGTGATAATGTCCCTGTGCAATGGCCCCGCCTGCCCGCCTGGGACAGACACGGTGGTAATGAGCACAAGCAGGCGTGCATGGCATGAGAATGAGGAGGCATGGCTGGCAGGCGGGCGGGCAGCACGGGGCGGGCAGATGGGTGGGCAGGCCGGGCTCACCATCAGGTGCACGCTGGAACTCGACTTCCTTTTCTGGACACACCACGGCAAAAGGGAAAGAGAAGGGGAGAGAGGACATGAGAGAAGAAGCACAAAAACGCCTTGGATTAGTGCATTAGAGCAGGGGCTCAGTACCAGGGCAGAGAATGGGGAAGAGACGGAAGGATGGCCAGAGGATTAACAAAGCACCTGGAGGTCCACAAAGGCACATCCCCACAAAGAAGCACACTCGCCCTGTAAAGAAACAGCCTGGAGCAGGATGCAGACCAGCCCAGTCCTATCCCAAGTGATCCACTGGAGATGCTTCTCAGCTTACCTTTCAAGACACATTTTCTACCTCTCTACTTGTCCTGGTCAAGCCCATGTTCCAAGCAGACTGGCCCACGTGCCCTGTTCCTCTGTGACACTCCGTCTCTCATCTCTGTCCTTGCACAGGCTGTCTCTCTCATGGACCGGAACGTTCGCCTTCCTCCTTCTTGAGTTTATGATTCCCTTCAAAGCTCAGCAAGTGCCCTCTCCCACTTAAGCCTGCCTTCTCTTCCTGCTATTTGCTAGCACATCTTCCCAGAAATTATTTGTATTTACCTATCTGTGTCTAAGCTGCCCATTCTAAATGTCCTTTCCCAAATGAACATAAATTTTTTAAGATCAGGGACTTTTTCTTCCTCCTCTTTTTTTTTTTTTGGGGG
The DNA here is from genome assembly GCA_023553655.1 of Myrmecobius fasciatus. Taxonomy (NCBI): domain Eukaryota; kingdom Metazoa; phylum Chordata; class Mammalia; order Dasyuromorphia; family Myrmecobiidae; genus Myrmecobius; species Myrmecobius fasciatus. The sequence continues at coordinate 26,287 of JAJPUD010014033.1, read as the reverse complement.
GGGGTCCTTGTGCTTTATAAAGCATTGAATATGTGCTTCATAAATTCTTGTTGAAAACAAGAAGCACTGCATAAGCTACCATTATTATTCTCACCTCTTCTTCCAGGCCTGTAGCGATAGCCACCTCTTCTTTGTCTCCCTCTGTTACCATATGTGAAAGACACTTGGGCAGAAACTCAGAGTCCTTCTCCTGACCCAGTCCTACCTGATGACTTCTTTCCAAAAACCTTCAGGGTGACATGGTCATGAACATTTATTCAGGCTTCTGATTCCTGCCAAGGGAGAACCTCCCAAGAAGAGACATCTACAAATCTAACACTTTGGGATAATCACCATTATTTCAGAAATTTGGATTTATAAGATCAGTGAACATACTTGGATATTTCAAATGGTTCTGTGGTCCCCCAGTGGTGTACAATGCAACCCTCTCTGCATCTACTCATGTACTTCCCCAGCTGTGTCTACCCATAAATCATCCACAGAGTCTTTACGATGTAAGAAATTCTTCTCTTCTAGATCAGATTTTTTTTTTAAGGTTATTATTCCATCCGTCGTTGCCCTCACGCCATGTGACTATCTCACTTTTTTTTTTTTTTTTTTGGTTATCAAACTGTTCCGATGGTATCTTTTTACACTGTGTTCTGCATATTTCCTCATCTAAAATAAACTACAGCCTTTTCAATTAATCACCAGATATTTATCAAGGGCCCATTAGATATGAGGCCCTATATGCTGAGCAATGGGCATAAGACCAAAATGAGACAATCTTCTTCCTTCACACTGCCACAACTTGGAATTCTTTCATTATTTCTGTGTCCTCTACAGCATCCCTGGAAGACTGTTGTTTTTAAGAAGATGGGAATCATCAAAAGCAACATACAATTTCTCAAAGGCAATCTGTCCTGCTTGGTTCCCAATTCAATTGAGCCCCAGTTCCAAAGCTGATCTGCAGTGTCTATCACCTAAGATATACACACTCATGGATACATACTAAAATACTTGTATAGCTACCTGCAGAGCACAGTCAAAACAAGAAACAATCTTCATCCACTTGGATTTTTTTCTATATGTATAGTTTGGCTGAAGCCTTCTGAGTGACTAGAAGAAGCTCTGAAATGTTTTTGAGTTTGAAATGATCAATACAATGGCACCTACCAACAGGTACATCTGGAGGATCCCATTATCTATTAGGAATCCCTCTCCAATTTAGACTCTGTGAAGGATGCCCATTGGGACAGTGTCAGTGAAGAGTAAAGGGCTCCTTGTTTTATGCTTCATAGGAAACTAATAATCCAGAAGGTTGCAAAATTCTCTTTTAATAAATCTCTCCAAGAATTTTGTATAATTTACTTTGAATAACCTTTGAAAAAATGTAGTCTGCTGCAAAATGTCACCTGTGAAAGTCTCATACCTTTATCAACAATGCCTTGATACGTGTGCATATTTTCCTCATTACTATTTCAGAATTTTTCCATTTGTTATCTGTTTATTATATCCCTTCCAGTTTCACTTATTAGTATATCGAGGAAGGTCTCACATAAATGGATCCTCACTATTGTTTCGCCCTCCTTTGCTTCTCAAGTATTTAATGAAGTAATACTCCTCAAAATCTTCCATCTTCATCCTTCCCTTAAGAATTTATAAATGTTTATATTCTCAACTTCTGTTGCCTTTGGATCATCTCTGTGTGTGCTAGGCAAGATCAAATGTTTGCTTACTGAAGTGGTTTCTAGGCTCTATAAGTCCCCTTACTGTGGCAAATGACTTACATTGCTTAAACTTTCTTAAGAAAACGGTGACAGTTTGTGTTGATGTCTGTGTTTTAAAATCCATTTCCCATTTTTTGGCATCAACAGCTTATTGAAATAGGTCCAGTTGGAGCTGTGTACAATCCCATGCTGTATCTTCTCATTCCTTCTTCTAATTTGGTGTTGATTTTTATCTTTGTTCTAACAAGCCAACAATTTAACTCTATAGCTTATTCAGAAATAACTCTCATTTTGGTAACCAGTTCTCTGAGAAGAAAATCAATTTCATTTTGGAGCTGTAACTTAGTGCTCACCATATTCCAGCCCTTCCTGGCTCTCTTCTTGAAGAAATATATTCCTGATATATAAACTCAATGCTTCTGCATAAGAGTAGCTGACATTTATATAAGTGTTTTGAGCTTTGCAAAGCCCTTTACAAACATTTCCTTTGGGCTTCCCAACAATCCTGAGATTTACCTATTAAATACAATTCTTGTATTCATTTTGCAGATGAAGAATCTGAGGTTTGGAAATGTTAAATAACTTGTTCATGGTCACAGGGACATGCTGCTTCCCTACGCAAAGGCAGACTACAGATCTTCAGTTTCCTTTTCTTCCTCCAGAACCATGTTTTACAGCATCTTTTTTGCTGTCTTCCTTTATGTTGACTATTGTATTGAATTCACTGAGTGCTACAAAGTGTTTATGTGAAAATGAGCATTATATAGACTTGAAATCAGTAACAATGAAATCACTGTTACAAAATGTTTACACTGATTTTATTTGGGTCAGATCACAAAATTTCTCTTCCTGTTTATTCTTTACAATGGTGCCTAGGCTGCCATTGTCTTCGTGGTGGCCTTCTGGCAAATGCTTATCACTGAGTACTAAAAATGAGGTGCCCAGAAATCCCATTAAGTGAGAACTCCCAGTCCCTATAGTTCTACATTAAAACCAATCCGGTCAACTCTTCTGTCTCCCAGGGTGAGCTGGAGAACAATTCACCTGCAACTTTCTTCCTTATCTGGTTTCATTTAGAACAAGAATGTCCAGATCAATATATTTGGTTCCTCCAGCTGTTTGTTTACTCATTGGCTACTGGGCAAGGATCCCACATTTAGGATGCCAAGAGCAACATATGCAGGTTTCTAAAAACTTAGCTTCTTCTACTCTCCCTTTCCCACTCTTCCACCATTACAAAAATAGAAAAGGATTCTCACAACATAGTCATTCTGTATCCTTCTTTGTTCAAAGAATGGCCACCAATGGCTCAGTCTACTGGCCATACAATTCTTATTTAACCAGGATGATCCTTGGAAAGGATCTTTATACATATAATGGTTACTTCTTCCCAGATACTTTGCTTGTCTGTGCTGTAGCTTTGTGACACCGAATGGGTTTCTTAAAGATATTAATTTGGTCATATGAAACACAGCAGGCTCTTTCATTCTATTACCTTAAAAAAACCCACTATTATATTTTAATACATAGTTATCAATAATTACCAGATTTAAAACAATCTATTATTTAGAGCCAGACGTAAAGAAATGTGAACACCTAGTTAACATTAGATATCTCACTAGTTAAATCTCTGCATAATCTAACTCTAGTTTTTTTCCACACCAAATTAGACCATAATTTTCTAACTTGATCCCTGCTGAGCAAAATTTAGAAACAGAATCTTTCTGGGGCATACATGTGGCTCAACCACATGTATTAGGCTAGTGTGACATCAAGAATCCTTGCAAAACATGGTTAACCTCTACCAGATTGCTTACTATCTTGGAGAAGCAGGGGGGAGAGAGAGAGGGAGAAAAATTTAGAATGCAAGGTTTTACAAAAGTGAATGTTAAAAATTATCTTTGCATGTATTTGGAAAAACAAAATACTATTAAAAAAAAAAAAAGAAAAGAAAAAAAGAGCCCTTGCAGAGAGATTTTATATAGACTCTTATCTCCTTTTCCAGGTGAAAGGTCCTACTTGTCTTCTCCAATTTCCTGCTTTGTCCCTGCTTCCTCTTTCTTAGCTACAAATTGCCTTCTGTAATAAATGGTTGTTGACTACAAGGGAAACAGGAGATGTCCCAGATTATAGGAGGCTCTTGGGAACCCTGGAATTGGTACTTAAGAACCCTGCCTCATCTGATAATCTGTTCTTGCCACCAGAGGCTCTCAGATCAAACCTGATGTCTCTATTTCTCGACTCCATTCAAATTAGTTGTCTCCTCGCCGTCCCCACATAAGCCATCTTTGTTCTTGCTCCCATTCTGTTGCTTATCTTCTCTTGTGTTTTGCCTCCATCGCTCAGAAATACTCTTTCTCCTTTCCCTCGCCTGTACAGAAGGTTGCTGTTATTCAGTCATGGCAGTCGTTTCTGACTCTCTGTGGCCCCCTCTGAGGTTTTCTTGGCAAAGATACCAGAGTGATTTACCATTTCTTTCTCTGGGTCATTATACAGATGGGGAAAATGAGGCAAACAGGGTTCGATGATTTGCTCTGAGTTACATAGCTATGAGGCTGAATTTGAACTCAGGGAGATGAGACTTTCTGACTCCAGGCCCACCTAGCTGCCCATCTATACAGGTCACTAGCACTGAAAGATTTATAAAGCATTTTATATATGTTAACTCAAGATCTAGCTTGGGTGGATCCTATTACCTCTGGGAAATCTTTTTCCAAATCTGGCAGCCCACTTAAAATGGACCCTTCAGTCTGACATCTGACCATTTTGCCACATAATCACTTTGCATGCAAGTGGTTCACCTGCTTGATTAAAAGGTATACTTCTTTAAGGACCAGCCCCAATCTCATGTTTCTTTTGTGATTTGTACAGAGCCCCGAAGTAAATACTCTATCTATCTGTAGCAAGTGGCTGTGGCTAGTCTCTCTGCCAAGCAAATGAAGCTCAAGCTCCCTGCCCACCTAAGGCAGCTTCTCCCCTCTATCTACCTGGGCTCTTTCACTACCTTTCCCCTTTTCCTGCCCAGTGCCTGCTCCTCCCCAATACGTCCAAAGGGTAAGCACTAGTTCCAAACTCCTGGGGGGGGGGGCGGGGAAGTACACGGAAGCAGCCATGCACACAGAATTAAGGCAGAATAAAAGAACAGAGGGAGGAAGAGGAACATGTTCACATCTCAGATGCAGACACACCGACGGGGCTTAGGGAAAAGTTCGGCTCAAACATGCTATCCACTTGGGCAGTTTTGTGGGTCGAATTCTTTACAGCAGCCGTCACTATGGCCCAAGATGGCACCCATTTCTGCACAAAGCCATACCCTGGGAATCCTTGTGCTTTCTCATCATTCTCTCATCAATACAGAAAGCTGGCCTTTCCCTTCCCTGAGACCCCACATCTCCAGCCCCTGTCTGGGCTCTTCACGGACCCACACTATTTATCTCTTCTTGGTTCTTCATGGAAAACTGATTCACCAAAGCAGAATGGGAAAAAAATCAAACAGTCACACATCTGTCTCTGCTATTTTATGCAACACATCGTCAGACTGAAGTAGTTTAAGAAATTAATCAAGTCACCTAAAAAAATCCCGAGGGAAAATCCTAAAGACAAAAGGACAACCTCCTGGAGGAGGCTCTTCCAGGTGACACATTTTGGGTAAGTAGCCCCAAGTCCTTTAGAGGAGAGTTTCCTTCCCTCAGCCCACCAGACCCTGCAGCTTTAAGACACAAAAGAACTTTGATTCAGCAAAAAAGCAGGCAGGGCCTGGGATCCTGGGAAGAGAGGGGGAACTGGATGAGCAGACGTCCCTGGAGGGGGTGCAGTCAGAGGGAGATACTAGCGTCTCTGGCCCGAGAGCCAATGGGAAACCTACCTTCACACCTCCGTCTGACTTCTTGTTCAGGAGGCTTTTGGCAGCTGTGAAGACAAAGCAGAAAATCAGGACTGCTGCAGCATCAGCCCCCTTCTCACTCTTGCTCTCCAATCTGAGTGCCTGCTACAGCGGAAAGACCCAAAGAGCGTGGGGCCTGGCAGAGGGAGAGTCCAATCAGGCCCTCTGGCCTCCTCCTGGTTCGCAGAACCTGCGCGGTGCGACTGCCCCGTGGAAGCCGCCTTCGTGCCCCTGGGCGGGAGGGGAGGCAGACGCGGAGCTCACCAGGGGGTGAGCCCCAAATCTCACCCGCCGGGGGACATACCTCCATCGCCTTCTACTAGGAAAGGGTCCATCTCTGGGGAGAAACCAAGGCTCAGAAAAGGCCCACGTTAATTCGGAACACTCTCTCCGACGACATCTAACCCAGATCCTCGGGGCCAAGCGGCTGAGGGGAAGGGGGTAGGTAAAGGCGACATCCCATCTCCCTACGCTTACTGAGAAACTCGGATTGCTACGCTCCGAGGCTACAAGGCTTCGTCAAGAGAGAAATCTAGTGTCACACTGCACAAAGGAAAACAGACACGGGGACAGACAGACAGACACCGACAGAGACCAGCCTATGGAGGAAAATAAGCAGGTTTTCAGAGGGGCTCGAGCCTCGAGGGGGCAGCGATGTTTGCCCAGCTCACCCGACTGTCCCTCGTGGGGCGGGAGCTCATAGGAAGGACTGGGCGGGATGGCAGAGAGGTTCGGGGGGCGCAGCAGCGGGCCCTCGCGTTGGAGACCCGAAGAAGGGGCTGGCTGAGAAGGGGGCAGAATGGGAGGGGAAGCACCAGCTCTCAGGGTGGGCCCGGCGGGCAAGAGCGCCATCCCCTAGGGCCGCCTAGCCTGGCCCAGCTGCCCGCGGGCTGAGCCGGCCTTGCCTGGGAAGTGGGGCCAGCCTGTCCGCTCTCTCCCCAGGAGGGCCTCCCCTGCCCTCTGGATTCTCGAGGAGGCCCTGGGGGCCAGCCAGAACGCAGCGCGCGGCTCCGCGTCCCCCAGGCTGCAGCCCCCTGAGATCAGCAAGCGCCCAGCATGCAGAGCTGGTTAGTGGGCTCGGAGGTGCCGGGTTAGGTGCCCGTTCTGCATGCCAATCTCAGCCAGCAAGCATGGGTGGAACCTCCCTGAGGAGCGGGCCGGGCATGCTGGCCCTCCTGGTCGGATGGGAGGGGGCTGGGTCAGGCAGGCGGGGAGGACTCATGCCACGTACCTTGCCCGGCCAGGCCGGCGGCGCTCACAGCGGCCAAGGCGGGGGCGGAGCTCTGCCTGCCAACTGAGGAGATACAATCTCTCAGTGCTAAGAGCCGCCACGGAGCTCTTGGCCAATCAGCAGCTAGCATGCCCGAGCGTGAGAAGTGGGCAAGAAGAGGGCGCCCGCTCCCCGCCCACGCACACCAGGGCCAAGGGCATCGTGGCCAAAAGCCAGCCGAGCTGGGAGGAGCAGGAGCATCTGGGGGGACGGGCAACAAGGCAGTCGTTGCTCTTAGGCAAAGTGGGGGTGGCGCGGAGGCCGGGGGGGGGGGCATAAAAACTGCCACGTGGAAGGAGGCTCGGCCCACCCTCCGAGTGACCCCACACGCACCGAGCGCGTTTTGGACACAGACAAGACCCACGGAAACCACGTGTCCTGGCCAAGCCCAGAGAACCGGGCTTTTTCCTAGGACTGGGCCCAGAACCGCACAGACACTGGGGAAGAGGCTCCCAGGGGAGAGCGGCCCCTTCCCTAAGGCCCAGCAGGGAGAGCCGAGGCTCCCTGGGGCCATGCTGCGGCAGGGAGACCAGCCCCTGGCTTCCCACCGTCCCAAGCCCTCCAGGAGGCCCCCCTGCAGCTGCGACGATGACTCCAGCTCCCTCTCGCCATGTGCCCCCCCGATTCCTTCCCGGTTAGGCAGAGGGCACCCAGGCAAGCTCTCGGAAAAGAGGGAAATGGAAGGAACCGAAGCCAGCGGCTTCCCCCAGCACAAACCCCAATTTTACCATCAGCCAGCATCCAGCCTGACTCTCCACCTCTTACTTCACCCTTTGTTCAAAGTGTGACTTATTCTACCTCTGTCACTGAGCCTCAGTGACACCTTTCCCAGGAAGCCTTCATGCACTTGCCCATGTGCTGGGAGTTTTCTCCTGGTGCAAAATACCTGCAGTTTTCTTTCTACGTCTATCTGATAGTCTTCTGGTAGAATATAAAATTCTTTTTTCCTTTTCTTTTTATTGTTATTATTATTATTATTATTATTTTTAGAGCTTTGATTTTTAATTTCAAAGCAGAACATAAAATCCTTAAGGGCAGAAGCTGTTTTTCTTTGTACTTTGTTTTGGCCACACCTAACTGAAGAGTTCCTGCCACAAAGTGGGCACTGGTGCTTAATCCGGGCTTAATTGATCTACATTCATTCCAGCTTCTAATCAAGAAAAGCTGCCGGTCCTTCCCTTATTAGGCAGATTAAACACCTCTTCTCACGGGAGCTCCTGGAGACAGGATCCACTCCACCATGCCTATTCCAGGGAGCAGGGTAAGGAGAGGTCAGCCTGGAGTGCCTCCAGCGGGGTCAGCTCAATGCCAGGTCCCAGGCCTCTTTGCCCAAGGTGGCTCACGGGGCAGAGAGAATGCAGAACAGAAGACACAGAAAAATCCTAGGGCTCCTTTGGGGATCAGCCACCCTTGGCTACCCTACCATGGAAGGGAGCACCGGGGAGCTGACCCCTACAGGCCTGAGGCCAGAAAGTATCCCTCAAGCCACGAGAAAGAGCCGAATTCCGCCTCTGACTTCCACAAAAAAACACCACTGGGACCGTCCAGTAATTTCAGCATGACCGAATTTGGACATCAGAAGCACTGAGTACTTAGGGGCTGTAGGAATCTACTTTAAGTCCCTAGGAGGAATCAGCGCGACTCATCCTTAGTCCCACTGTTTGTACAACTGCCAGAGAATGACTCCTCAGATGCAGAATATGAGAGAAACAGCTTCAAGGGCAACACACAAAGAAGTTAAACGGTCCGAGAAGCCTTAAGATCACTGGTCACTCCCTACCCATCCAGACACCTCATTCCTAAGCGTGGCTTGTTCTAATGCGCTGCTACCCTACAAGTCTATGCTTTTATTCTCTCCGGAACAAGGGTATAACCCCATTCTGCCTGAGGTCCTCCTCCAGCTGACGTCCCTGAGCGCAAGAGATGCGAGAGAAGAATGGAACCGAGAGGAAAAGGGGGGAAATGACCACAAAGAACCCATAGGAATGAATGAGAGAGGAACTTCCTAACCAAGAGAGGTGTGATCAGTAGCATCTGGAGCCAAGGCACGTCCCTTTTTTTCTACGCTTGCCCCACCATGACACTGGCCAGGAAGGCCCACGTAAGACAGGAGGAGAGAGAGCAAAGTCTATGTGAGAACATGGAGGCAGATCTATAAATTCTTCTCCTGTTTTTCCCACACACTCACAGCATCAAGCAAGTCCTGTCTTCTCCCTCCGTTCCTTCTCTCCTTTACAATTATTATCATTAAGAAAGTAATAAGCACTTTACTCTGCAAAGAGCCTGACATCCAGCATAATTTCTCTGGGCTAGTGGGCTGGGCTTGCTCGCCTCCTGCCAGGGTTTAGGCAAACAGGCTGACAGGTCGAGATGTGCTCAGTCAGCAAGCTGGCAGTGAAGGCTGACTCAAGCGCCCACTAAGGGAGATTACTACATCTCCCCTCCCCCGCCATCGCCTCGATAACCAGTCAGCTAAGATTTCAAGTCAAGAGAGAATCCCAGAAGAAACAGGGATGCTGATGTCCAGATGTGCTGGGGAGGACTCAGAGAAAGTCTACATCCAAGGCTCGAGTGTCTCAGTTTGGAGGGGAGATCTGGGGTGGGAAGGTCTAACTCAGGCCAGTGCCCTTTGTTAGTCCTGAAAGGCTGCAGTTTGTCTCAGAGAACACCCATAGAACCTCGCCTCCCAACTCACCTTGGGAAGACTGAAATGCCCCGCTGGCAAAAAACTTACCTGAAAAATTCCTGGAAACCAACATTGTTGTGAGGATGGCACCCTGAGGGAAAAAAGAAGGAATAAGTGATCTGGAAATGAGTTTGAGGGGCATTGAGCCTGAGACCTTTGGCTAATGGGGCCGTGCTGGTTAGGGATGGAAGGTATAGAGAGGAAAAAAAAAACAAACCAGCAACCTCTTGGGGGTGGAGAGGGGAATGGGACCTTTCTAAGGACAGATCTGGGAGAGGACTTGTAAGGATTGGAGCAGGATTCCCCAGGGAGACTAGCACCTTAGACAAAACCCCAGCTACCCCACCTTAGTTACAACTCTTATTACCACCACAAACCAGCCCTTAGGGGATCCACGGCCAGTACAACCCACCTACCCCCAACTCCCCAGCCTTCCAAATGGCCCAGTGTTAACAGAGCAGCTGGCTTAGTGGGTGAGGGAAGGGGGACAACCCACCTTCAGCTTTCTCCGGGCGTTGAACTTTCGCAAGCATTCCACAGTCTCCTGCCGGTGCATCATGGAGGCCACTGTGGAGCGTTGCTGAAAAGACAGAGGAGGTGGTTTGTTCCAGGCTTTTTACACCCACCTAAGCCGCCTAGTTCCAGTACCCACATGACAGCCCTTGGATAGGGCTAACCTGTCAGTGGGCATCCCAAAAATGGGCGCATCCTACTAATTCTCACTACCACACATGGGGTTGCTCAGGTCAGAATGACATCATCGGTGTGAAAGTACTTTCAGAATTAATGCATTCTACAAATGCAAGTTTTATAGGATGATAAGAGTCTGAAAAAAAAATAAGCATACACTAATGATGCCTCCAGAGAGTACCCAAGTCTTCCCAGGAGAGAGAAGGCAATGAAAGGACAACCTGATAGTTAATAATGAACTCCAAGAGCCACAGAACATTATGTCTGAGAGAATAATTTAGCATTTATCGAGTCCAATTAGTTCAATTTACAGATGAGCAAACTGAGGCACCCTTGGGAAATAACTCCATCCAGGTTACCAGCACTCCCTTAACTTCTGATTGCGCTTCCCTTGATTCTGACCCTGCAGAACACTCCTTCTTCCCAACCTGCACACAGTAGGTCTGTGACACTGCTAACCCTTGGCCATCTCCTTGTCTGACCATGCTTTCTCAGGCTCCTTTCCAGATTAGCTTCAGTCTCTAGGGCATTCCCCGGGGCTCTGACTCGAGCCCTCTTCTCTTTCTATGACCTTATTAGATTCCACAGCCTAATGAATGTGTCTAGGCAGATGGCTCCCAAGTCTATACATTCAATCCTCCTCCCCCTCTCCTCAAGGCCAGCCTGATGTTACAAATGGCCTGCTGAAATTAAGACAACCCTGAGGTACCACTACACACCTGTCAGATTGGCTAAAATGACAGGAAAAGATAATGACGAATGTTGGAGGGGATGGGGGAAAGCTGGGACACTGATACATTGTTGGTGGAACTGTGAATGGATCCAATCATTCTGGAGAGCAATCTGGAGCTATGCTCAAAAAGTTGTCAAACTGTGCATACCATTTGACCCAGCAGTGTTTCTACTGGGCCTATATCCCAAAGAGATCTTAGAAGAGGGAAAGGGACCCACATGTGCAAGAATGTTTGTGGCAGCCCTTTTTGTAGTGGCTAGAAACTGGAAACTGAATGGATGCCCATCAATTGGAGAGTGGCTGAACAAATTATGGTATATGAATGTTATGGAATATTATTGTTCTGTAAGAAACGACCAGCAGGACGAGTTCAGAGAGGCCTGGAGGGACTTGCATGGACTGATGCTGAGTGAAACAAGCAGAACTGGAGATCATTATACACGGCAACAAGAAGACTCTATGATGATCAATACTGACGGACATGGCTCTCTTCAATAATGAGATGATTCAAATCAGTTCCAATAAACTGGGATGAAGAAAGCCATCTACACCCAGAGAGAGGCCTGTGGGAACTGAGTGTGGATCAGAGTATAGTATTTTCACCTTTTTTGTTGTTTGTGGTTTTGTTTTCTTTCTCATGTTTTTATTTTTCTTCCCTCCTTTTGACCTGATTTTTCTTGTGCAGTATGACAAACATGGAAATATGTTTAGAAGAAATGCACATTTAACCTATATCGGATTGTTTGCTGTCTTGGGGCAAGAGGAGGGAAGAGGAGAGGAAGAAAAATTTGGAACACAACATTTTGCAAAGGTGAATGTTGAAAATTATCTTTGTGTATCTGAAAAATAAAATACTACTAAAAATTTAAAAAACAAAACAAAAAACCAAATGGCCTGCTGAATATCTTTGCCTCAATGGTTCATTAGCACCTTAAGTCCACATGACCAAAACGGAATTCATTCTATTTTTTGCCCAAACTCATCTATTTTCCTAATTTCCATGGAAAGCACATCACACTTTTAGTTACCTAAACTTGCAACCTTGAGGTCAAACTTGATTCTCCCCTTAGCATACCATCATATCTAATCAGTTGTAAAAATAAAATTTAAAATTAAAAAAAATCTTCTTTATTCTGCTTCCACAACATCTGGCCTATTCATTACCTTTTCCTCCACTTTATGGACCTTATGCCCTTACTGGGAGCTTTAGGATTTTTCCCCTGGATTACTGCAATAGCCTTAAAACCGAGGCTGCTTTTAGTGTGTTCCCTCTCTAATCCAGCTTCAATAAGCCACCAAATTAATTAATAAATCAAAATCAATACAAGTAAATTAACTGAATAGAAATTAATTAATTAATTATAGACCTGATTTGATCGCTCTTACTCTCAAAAATAACTTGTGATTTCCTACTGCCTCCAGGACAAAATGCAACGTTTTCTGCTTGGCATTTAAAAGCTTGGCACAGTATGGTTCTCACCCACCTTCTTAGTTTTCCTCTCCCTTCTTCAGTCATACTGACCTGTTAGCTATTTCCTATGAGGAAATCAGGGGCTATAGTTAATAGGACACTACACTTGGAGTCAGAAGGAGCCTAATTCATTTGCTTTAGATCTTTATTAGCAAGTGATCCTGGAGAAATCTCTCAATTTAAGGTTCAGTTTCCTTCTCTGTAAAATGGGAATAACCTTACCACCACTACCTCTTCCAGGGTTTTTGTGAGGCTCAAATGTAGAAAGCATGCCCTCCCATAACTCAAACTCTGGTGACTCTTCCTGGAAGACACCTGGGTCCTAGACCCGCCACCTGCCAGGGAACCCTCGGGGCTCTGGTCAAACTATAGATTTAAAGGAAGGGGGGACCTTCTAGTCCAACCCTTTCTCTTTACAGAAAGGGAAACTGAGGTCCAAAAGGTAACTGATTTGTCCAAGTTCACATGGATCATAAGTTCCATGTTCAACATGGAGCTCTGTTATCTGCGCCACTTCCCTCCCAAGTCGTTTCCTACCCTTCTTCCTCCCTTCCAAACCTCCCTATTAATAGGACCTCTCTTCTTTTAGTTCCTCAATTTCACAACCCTGGAGTTGTATCCAGTTCTTCCATTTTCCTCAGCCCTCACATCATTCTGCCATACCAGCATCTCCAGCATTCACTCAATATGGCTACCACCATCATTCAGGACCTCATCAGCTCTGGCCTGAATGAGAATAATACTCTTTTAAAAGGTCTCCATGCTCCCAAGCTCGCCTCTCTCCAATCCAGTCTCCATCCAGTTATCTTCCCTAAAACTCAGGTCACTCCTCTGCTTAAGAATCTTCAATAGCTCCCTATTGCCTCTGAGATAAACTCCAAGTGTCATGCCTTGTACTTAAAGCTCTCCTTTCCAGTTTGACTGCACATTCACCCCTCTATCCACATCTTCTACATTGCAGTCAAGCGGGGCTCACTTATTATTTCTTGAACTTGCCACCCCATCTCCTCCTGCCTTTATATGCCATTCCTGGAATGCCTGCTTTCCTCCCCTCCACATCTTGACACCTTTACCTCCCCTTCATGGCTCAATAGAAGTTCCAGCTCTTGCAGAGAGTGGGTGGCTCGGTGGATAGAGCACCAGTCTAGGAGTCAGGAAATCCCAAGTTCAAATTTGGCCCCAGAAACATATTAAATACATGACTGAGCAAGTCACTTAATCCTGACTGCCTCAAAAAATAGAGATAGATAGATAGATAGATAGATAAAGAAATTCACCTTTATCCCCCAGTTGAAGTTACATTCTCTCTGCTCAAAATCTCTCGTTTACTCAAAGATAGATGTTCTCGCTCCAAGTTGGATATAAACTCCTTGAGAGCAAAGATGATTTCATTTTAATCTGTCTCCAGTGCCGAGTGCATAGTAGGCATTTAATAAATGCTGATGCCCATAACAGCATGTGTTTTCTAATTTGCCAAGTCTGCTCTGCTACAGGTTTAGAAAATAAGTAACTAAAAGCTTGTTCCAATTGTGTACAAAGTAAGAGTAAACAGGATGTGAGAGAGCTCTCCTACATTTATGATTTTTGCTGTTTCCCCCCTTTTTTTGAAGGGGGAAGCTGGGTTCTAAATAAGCAAGATATTCTCCCATAACAAATAAAGAGCATGTGAATTTAGATCAAATGCTGCCAGAACCATCCTTATCACAAGCTACTCTGAATTTTTAAGACTGAAATTACAGATCAATAATACAACCAAACTACAGGAAGACTGGATATCTAGTGGAGAGACTATTCTAGAGAGAAAAAAATACCTTTCTATAGACTCACAAAGTCAGAGAGAACCCCAGAAGTCACATACCCCAACATGTATGTGACCAAGAATTACTCCTACAACATTTCCAACAAATAATCACCTATGTCTTGCTTTTAGGGATAGCTCCATAGCAAAGCAGTCGATAGAGTGCTGGGTCTGGAGTTCAAATCTAGCCTCAGATATGACTGGAAAAGTCACTTAATCTCTAATTGCTTCAGTTTCCTCATCTGTAAAATGGGAGTAATAACAGCACTGATCTCTAAGGGTTGTTATTATGAGGATCAAATGAAATAATATTTGCAAAGCCAAATTTAGCACAATAGCTGGCACATAGGTGCTTAATAAATGCTTATTCACTCCCCACCTCACTTTACTTGAAAACCTTAAGTGAGGATCAATTTATTATCCCTGGATAGTTTAGTTAACAGAAAATTTTCTCAGCCTAAACCTGCCTCTCTGTCTGTAAAAATAAATGTTCCCCCACTGTTCCCACTTCCATCCTCTGCTGCCAAACAGAATAAAGTCACTGTCTGTTCCACACAGTAGTCCTGCAAATTCTTTTAGACAGTTATTCTACACAGCTCTTTTCCACTCTAAATGGTCCTTTTAATTGCTTTTCTTGTGACTATGGTCTGATCATTTCGGAATCATTTCCAAATATGGCAACTGGTATCAAGCATGAACTCCATTCATCTTTTGAGTATTATTGGGCATAGAGAATCTTCACTTTATCATACACATATGCTGTAACCAATCTCAGATGCAATGGTATCTTGGGGTGGTAACATAATACCTTTTGTTGATATTGAGTTCATGGTCCACTAAAACACCCAGATCTTTTTCAAACCTATTCTGGTCTAGAAAGGTCTTAATTCTCCCCACAACAAGACACTTACGCAGACCCATGGGTGCTTCAGTGCTTGGTCAGCTGTGATACGCTTGGCAGGGTTTATTGTCAGCATCTGGTTGATTAAGTTCTTGGCTTCAGGAGTCACAGTGTCCCACTCTGGTGATGGAAACTAGGGATGGAGAGATGGGAAAACATGAGCAATGTACCAAACCCAGCAGGAGGGCTTCTCTTCCCTGCCTCAGTTTCCCTCTGTGGGGTCTGGTCCACTGGGGCAGCACAGAAAGTATTAGATATTAAGTATTATGTGTTCCAATGCCTCAGAACACCAATGGCCAAAGAATCCAGACCCAGGAAGGAGAGAAAGCCACATGGACGAGGGAAAGTTAAGTGACACAGAGATTTCCAGGGATTCTTTCCTTTGTTCAGGTTCTGGGGCTGGACAAGAAGCTGCAACCTCGGCAGAGAGGCTGGGGGAGAAGAGGGCCCCATCTGGCCCTCCACAGGTAACCCCCAGGACCAGACAGGACACAGGACCGGCCTCAACACCCATCCAAAGCCACAGCCCGTTGCTCCCCAGGCCCCTTTTCCCTCTTAGGCCCCCAGTAAGGATGTGGCCAACTCCTTTCAGCATGTGCTTACGTCATAGGCTCCAGCTTTGATCTGCTGATACAGTTTGTGCTGATCCTCATCCCAGAAGGGAGGGTATCCCACCAGAAGTATGTACAAGATCACACCTGGAGGAAGACACAGAGCACAAACAAAACTAGGGCTGGCTGCCAGCCCAAGACACAGATGAGGGATGACCCGGGGTATAGTCACTCGGCAAACTGGTAGCCAAGCTGAGGTTAGAACTGATCAGATTTAACATATATTTTAACATGTATAACATATATTGGATTGCTTGCCATCTAGGGGAAGGTTTGGGGAAAAGGAGGGGAAAATCTGAAACACAAGGCTTTGCAAGGGTCAATGTTGAAAAACTATCCATGCATATGTTTTAAAAACAGAAAACTTTCTTTTTTTTTTATTAAAGCTTTTTATTTGTATAACATATGTATGGGTAGTTCCCCAGCATTGATCTTTACAAAGCTTTCCATTACAACTTTTACGCCCAGTCCCCTCCCTTCCCCTAGATGGCAGGAAGTCCACTACATGTTAATAATGTTGAAATACTTGACAAATTGTGCAAGAAAAATCCTATCTACAAGAAAAAAAAGAAAATCAGAGAAAGGCAACACAATGCAAGCAAACATCAATAGAGATCATGAAAATGTTACGTTGTGGTCCATATTTCATATCCCTAAAACAGAAAACTTTAAAAAAAAAATCTGATCAGAGATGGATGAGTGGTGTGTGCATGTGTGTATGTATAACCCAAGCATGTGTGAATGTGTCTATAGAATTATCTCAGTATGGAAGGGGAAAAACATTTATTAAGCACCTACTATGTTCTAGGCACTATGCTAAGCACTTTAAAAAGATTTTCTCATCACCACCTTAAGGCTGTGCTCCTTAATTCATCTTTTTTTGAGGGGTGAAGAAAGAAGGGAACTGAGACAACCAGCCTAGCAGGCAGAGAGATGTTTCTTCTTGCATTTAGCATTCAGGCAATTTGTATTCAATAGAACCAACTCCCTGATCTTGTTAGAGGAAAGAACCCAATATAATACAGCAAGTGAACCTTCTCTGTTCACTTGGTTAGAGAGGTGTGATGGATTGGTCTCCCCTGGGCATTTAAGTGAGCTTCCTCCATTCAAATGTTACTAACTGGCCCCCATTCACTCCCCCTTTCAAGGCTCCTGGAAGCTAAGGCTGCTCATACTCACAGCTGAGTGTGTTAAAAGGGCTTACCACAGGCCCAGATATCCACAGGTTTTCCATAGGGATCTTTCCTCAAGACTTCAGGGGACAGATACCCTGGTGTTCCAGCAAAGCCTGTGTTGGGGAAAAAAGGCACTGGTCCACATGTGTCTGCCTCCCAAACCATCACACGTGGTTTCCCAAGTTTCTCCCACTGCCCAGGCCTGGAACTTTTTCTGAATTCTGAATTTGCATCAGAGATAGAGATAGACTCAGCTTCTGGATGGAGCCATTAAGACAAGGAGGGCATTGAATACTATCCAGAATCAAGGATGGGCAAACAGGACCAGGTGGTGCCCAGAATTTCCTGCTCATCTCCCCAAAGTGGAAAGAAGACACAGAATTGCAAGGCTGATACAGCACTGGACACAGACAGTCTGGGTGCCCTAGATTCAGGTCTTGTTCTGCTGGATGGGCAAAGAGGAAAAAGGGACAGGTTCTGTGCATCCCATGAAGGAGGGGATCACCCCCTTACCGAACCAAGCCTGCTGATCTCCCTGCACCTCAATGGCCAGTCCAAAGTCAGCCAGTTTGACAGCAGCACCCTTGCATTTACTCGCCAGCAGAAGATTCTCAGGCTGAAGAGGAAGGAGAGAGAATTTTGTCATGACTCAGCCCTCAGGGTCCCCGTAAATCTGCTCTTCACATGACCTACAGGGGGAGCAGAGGAGAGTGAACTCTGCAACCCAATCAAAGGACATCCTGTATCCTGCATCCATCTCCCTGCAATCTGAGCATTCCCAGAGCTTGACACCAGATGGCGCCCGGATGCCACAAGGTACCACTACAGTAGGCACGGAGTCAGTACCTTGAGGTCACGATGCACGATGTCATGCTGGTGGATGTGGTTGACGCTCTCTAGGATCTGATGAATACAGTGGCTGAGAAAGCAAATGGGAAAGAAAGAAGCACACAAGGTTAGACCGCAGTCACTCCAAAGTGGACAGATCACTGCCCTTGCCCAAAGCTCATGACCCCATCTCCAGAGACCCTCCAAAATGATAGCAGCCAGTGTCAAAGCATCCTCAGCCAGATCCTGGATGCACAAGAGCCAAGACTCCCCACCTTAGACTTGCCTTTGGCTGCCTGAGAAGCCACTGTGCGCTCTCTCTCTCTCTCTCTCTCTCTCTCTCTCTCTCTCTCTCTCTTTCTCTCTCTCTCCCTTTCCTTCTTTCCTCTCTTTCCCTTCTCTATATGTCTCTCTCTCTGTATAACAAGGTACAAGGCAGAATTGGGCTCAATCTGGCAAAAAGTCCTCCCCAACCTCAAACCCTGTGCCCAAGCTCCCGGGTTATTCCTTCCAGCTTGAACATTCTGGGTGTCTATCTGCTCTGTGGCAGTAAATATTTACTGAATGAATCAGCATTTCTTAAAGTACAGTCCAGCACTAAGGAGACCAGGAGATTAAAAACCCTTTTCATAATAATATTAAGTTGTTTTCATTTCTAACACAGTTTAAATATCAATAGCTACAACTCACGTAAATAAAAGCTCTTTGGGAGGGGGGCAGTCTGCAATAATTTTAAGATTTGCTGGCATGAATGAATGAGAAAACATCTGAGCACCTACTAGAAGTAAGGCACAGTGCCAGGTGCTGTAGGAAACGATCCCTGCTTAGATCAGTGAGAGAGATAAGATCATTGCTAATAAGAATTATTAACCAGTATTGTTCCATTTTCTACCAACAGGGCAGTATAGCAGACGGAATGATAGACTCGGTAGGGAGGAAGACTCAAATTCGGCCTCAAACACTGGAGTAGCCGTGGGATTCTGGGCAAATCATTTAATCACTCTGAGCTTCAATTTCCTCATCTTTAAAATGACGGTAAGAATAGCACCCACTTCACAGGCTCTCTAGCAAGACTGATTGAGATATACAAAGCGCCTGACGTGCCTTAAATGTGAACCGTGTAGAGTATGATGAGCTGTAACACCAAATACCAGATGAGACGTGCAATCAGAGCCCAACGGAGGGGCCAGGAGGGAAAGGTCCTGCTCATGTTTTTGTTTAGGAAAAAAACCAGCTCAGGGTTCAATCAACATTCAGAGATTTAATTCTCTTTATCTAGCAGGATCGGCTCTCAACCACCCTGATTTGCTCTACCTGCATTTCAGACTCCAAGTGGCACTCTGAATTGCGGAATTTTAGGCATTCCGTCCGACCCGCCATACTACATATTCCCACGACTGGCCAGGGAGTGCCCAGAGAACAAGGGAGTGGGGTCCTGCCTGGGGAGGCAGGAAAAGCCCAGGACAGCCTCGTTAGCACCTGGGCTGGGCTGATTGGGTCCTTTCACCTAGCAAACTTAACTTCTAGTTTCTTACATCAAAAACCCACGCTGGGACTCCCACCAGAGGCAAAGGGCTCTGCAGATCCCTACAACACACAGAACAGGCTGCGGGGCCAGACAAGGAGGCTACTCCCTGCTCTCTCCACAAAAATGTATAATTAGAACAGAGCTGGGCCGGCACAGAGCCTTCTGGCCAAAAATGGCAAAAGTGTGAAGTGTCCCAGCTGAGCCAGGCCAAGCCCACTGGCACCGTCATCCCCCCCACACTCCCCCTTCCCGCCTCAGCACTCCCCCCCCCCAACCCCAGAGGCTTCCAGTGCTATCTCTCTCCTCCCTTTTTCTCTCAGCCCCCTCTCCTCCCGGGTCCCAGGCCATCCCCACTGGCATTAGAAATTATCTTCCCATTTGAGATTCTTTCTTGTGGCTTAAGCATCTGAGATTGCTCAACGAGCAGCAGGCCCCAAGAAACTCTTTATCTCCTCAAGAAATGACCAATCTCGAGATCCAAATAAGCCAGGGGCAGAGCCAGGCTGTGGGAAGAACACAATCATACCAAACCTGGAAGTGCCGGGATGGGGACGGAGGAACCTTTACAAGGAGGCTGGACAAAGCTTATCTAGAAAACGTCTGCATTTGAAAGATTCAAACACTGGATTTCAGAGCTATTTCCAGGAAGAAGAAAAACCCTTTTATCAAGAAGATCCTAGGGTGGTGAGATCTCACTCTGGAGGGCAAGATGTGGATTTGGCAGCTGGCCACGGTGATCAGAAAACATCAGCTCAGAGACACACTCTTAGGCCAATTCATTCATCCAATATTCATTCAATGAAAGCATTTGTTAAGGGCCTACTATGTGCAAAGCACTGGGTTAAGGTACTAGGGATAAAAATGAAATAGACTTGCAATCCATTGGGGAGAGATGAGTATTAGAACATGTACACCATAAATAAAAGATTTATACAAATTCATTTTAATCTTCATTAGACTGTGAGCTGCTCTTGAGCATCTATTTGTATTTCTGACATTTAGCACAGTGCTAGGCTCATACTGTGTGCTTTATAGAGGACTACTAATTTACTGATTAATTTTCTTATTTTTTCCCTTTTTTTGATTTTTAATTTTAAAATGTATAATATATATAATATATAAACTATATATATTATATAAATAGATATATTATATATATAAAACATACATTATATAAAATTTATATAAATATAATATGTAATATGTAAATAATAAAAAATTAAAATTAAAAAAGTGTTTCTTAGTTTTCAACATTTACTTTTATAATACTTAGATTTCCATTTTTTCTCCTTCCTCCCTTCTCAAGATGGCAATCAATCTGATATAGGTTATGTATATACAATCATATTGAACATATTTGCACAGCTAACTTTTTTGAGGAAGTGTAGGGAGCAATCAGAAAAGGTCACACTTGGGACATATTTTGAAGCTCTGGATTCTAAGGGTGAAAGTCAAAAGGCACAGGGAGGTGAAGATGGACAGAATGAGAGATGGGATTTGCAAACATGCACAAGGAACAACAAAAAAGCAATTTGGCTGGCACACAGAAGGAGTGAATGGAGAAGACTGTGCAACAAGCCTAGAAAGATAAGGGGGAACCAGTCTAGAAAGGGCTTTAAATACCAAAGCAGTCTGTATTTTTCCTAAAGGTAATAGGGAGCCATTGAAGATTCTTAAGCAAGAGTGTCACAGTCAGACAATGTGCTTTAGGAATAGAATGCTCATGTGGCAAACAGGCAAAGAATGGCTCCTTGAGGACATGGATCTTATTTTACTTATCTCTTTGTTCTACATCCTGCCTCCCACAGTGTCTTGGATATGGCAAGGGCTCAATAGCTCTCTATACGTAGCAGTAATGGATGCTCCACACAGGATGCACATTGGAAGAGGGCATTTCTAGGTTTACAATCCTGCCACAGAACCAGTGACCCATCTTTTGTGAGAAAGAACCATTTATTTTTCCTATTTGGTACAGACCCGAGATTTCATCAATATAGCAGACTGGCAACTTCTTTATAACTTTTAAGTCTCAGCAAGTTATCTGGGGTACTCAAAAGCTGCCCATGATCATAGAGGAGGGCTGAACTTGAACTTGGTTCCTCCTGACCTGGCCCTGTTTCCCCTTACTTTTTCACAGCTGATTCTGTGAGACAAATCACCCGGGCCACCAAGAGTGACAGCAAAATCCACTGAGATCAAAACCCAATGAGCCCAAGCCGCAGGGGAAAAACTGCTGCTCACCTGGCATCGGCTTCACTGTAGTACTCTCTGGCTACAATGTCTTCAAACAGCTCCCCGCCGGTAACGCTGTAACCCAACAAGAGGGAGCGAGATGGAGTTAGAGGAGCCAGAAATCACGGTCCCGAATCCCAGGACGGGCAAGGAGGAATCAATCCACTTGTGCACACCTGCTTCCAGCAGAACCCAAACCATCCAGGCTGGCTTATCTCTGCCAGCTCTATTCCTTTACAGATGGCCCCGTTCCACTCTCGGAGAGTCTTGAGACTGAACTACCTAGGACTCAGCACATTGCCTGGCCCACAGTGGGAGCTTAATCACCTTGATTATTGATTACCTTCACTTCTATGACCTTCCCATCATTTAGGAGGGCCAGAAAGAAACAAGATGGGCACCGAGAGAAAGCACCTGGCCTGTCCCCCAAAATAACATCCGTGGTTGAAGAAACCCGTTATTAAATCCGAGGAGTGAAATAGCAGGTAAAAAATGGGTAAGAAAGTTTCTAGGAAAACCGAGAAGGCATTCCTAAGATGTCCAAGAGTAGAAACCACATGGAACCATGACTAACAAAGGCCAATTTGCTTCCTTCTAGACTTTATGGCAGGGAGGGGTGACAGCCGCAGATTTCAACTGTGTGAGGAACTCCATCCACCAATACTGATCACTGATGCTGGCTACATCATTCTGAATCTTGGGAGACCTACTTGGGGGTGCTGAGAGGTTAAGCAGCTAAGATGTCACAGAAGTGGTCTTCCTGGCTAGCCCCAAAGCCTCCATCTCTTTCAGAGAATTAAAGGTGTAAAGGTCTCCATTTCTTTTGTAAATTTTAGGGTAAACCTTCCTCCCCCCAAAAAACAGGAGGTGGGGAATGCAAAAAGAGCTATAAATTTATCTACCTCCATCTATTTATTTACTTTTGGTCAGATCTGTGATTATAATGGCGTAGGGAACTCTTGGGGAGGAAAGTCCCTCTACCAGTGTAGGTCAACACCTTCTCTGCGACATATAGTTTTGGAGACTAGCCAGGAAGCACATGATTTGCCCAGGGTCACGAATTCAGTATGTGCCAGAGGCAGCATCTGAACCCAGGACATCCTGACTCGGCTCTCTCTAGCCACAATGTTATACTAGTTCCTTCTATTTCTTGGGCAAAAAAAGGGGGAACCCCTCTAGGGAGACCACTTTCCCATCATCTTCTGGAGTCACGAGTTCCAAGCCTTGACCTTAAGCAGGGAAAGGAGTGGAGTGGAGGGAACCGCCCAAATGCTTCTGATGGGAGTACTGGCACTGCCAAGCAAAGGGGCACTTACAGGTCAAAGACGAGGTAGTGGAAACCTTCTTCAGAAATACTGTCATGGAGGCGCACTGTAAAAGAGACAGTGAGAGAGGGGTTAGCGAGAAAGGAGACTCAGGAAGCCCTTGGTCTTTTGGGGGAGACACTCTTGCTCTCTCTTCCCACTTCTTGCCCATGTTCTTGCTTCCCTCCATTCTGGCACACCATCAAAGGAGCTATACGGGTGATAGGAGATGATAAGATCTCAGCTCTCATCAGAGATCACCCATGCTGGGCTCCAAGTTGAAGAAAAGGATTGCAATCCACTACAACAAAGGGTCTGCAGAACAAGCCAGAACGCGGAGGTAAAGCCAAGAGATGAAAGATGTGGACAGATAGGGAAGAAGAAAAAGGAAGAAAAAGCAGGAAATCCACTCCATAGAGTAAGAGGAGCCCTCTGGGAGAATTTGGGAGGGCGGGGGAGGAGAAAATCTGATAATGCTTTAAAAAACATATCAATAATTTTTAAAAAAGAGATGCAGAGGAAAAAAGGATTCTTTTCTTCTCCTTTCTTGCTTTTGGAGATCATATCTTACCTGTTCCCACAACTCTACTGCAGAGGACCCTCAAACCTACACATCCCTGACCTCTCAGCTGAGCCTCAGTCCTGAATTTTTAGCTGCCTACCAGCATCTCGAACTCCCCGTGTTCAGAACTCAATCCAACAACAAGCAATTATTAAGTCACTACTGTGTGCCAGGCGCTAAGCTGGGGACACAAAGTCTCTGCTCTCGGGGAGTTTACAATCTGTCAACCTGTGTCCAAATCGTCCCATTTCTATTAACGTCAGTGCCATTCTCCCACTAACTAAGCCTTGAAAGCTCAGTCATATCTGCAACTCTCCCCTCTCTTGCTTCTCACAACCAATCTTTGGCCAAGCCCGTTGGTCCTGACTTTTATATCTTCCATCCCTTTCTTCTTTTTATACTTGTGCATGGTTCACTTCTCTTACCCAGGCTGGGGATTATTATAGTAAACTAAGTTCTCTGCCTCTAGCCTTTCCCCTTTGCAATTCTTCCAAAAAGAAACTTCATAACATATAAGTCTGAGTTATTTATTTCTTTTGAGTTATTTATTTGTTCCAAAAAAAAATCAAATATAATCTCCTCAGCCTGGCCTTCAAGGCCTTCCACAATCTGATTCCAAATGTACTGTACTTCCTCCCCCTTATTTCATAGTCTATGCTCCAGTCCAACTGGTTTCCTTATTCTGGAACCTCAATCTTTCCTTTTTCTGTATCCATCCATGGGTAGATCCCTCCCTCCCCCTAATCCTTAGAATGAGCTTCCTCCATATTTCTGTCTGATGAAATCTTCCCCCTTAAAAGCCTAATTCTGGTGCCATCACCTCCCTCAAGAAGTCTTTCCTGACTTCCCTGTCTCCACCCCCAGCCTTCTGCTAGAAAGGATCTCTCCCTCCTTCAGTCTCTCATGCTGTGATTTGATCTTGCGTCTTCTGGAAGATACAAATACAGAACAAGAGGGATCTAGTCACATTGTTACTCGTCTCATGGATATCAGTGTATACGTCTCATCCTCCCCCTAGTCTGCAAGCTCCTTGAGGAGACAGACAATGTCACATCTTAATCTCTGGATTTCCAGAAACTAGTTCAGTGTCCTTGTCCATGACATGCCCTAAAGTAAATGTTTGCTCTTGAATATCAGTGGAAAAGCAGAGAGGGAAATGGCAGAGGGAATGGATGTGCAGAGATGCTAAAAGCAAAAAGTAGCTAAGAATTGGGCCAGAATAGCATGGGAGTGAGCTTGCGAAAGGGAAAACCAAAATGCTAATCAGGAGAAATGAATGGAGATAATAAAAGAACATGGGAAAGGGAGAAAAATTATGGGAAGGTGGGTTAGAAGTGGGAAAAAATCCAGATCACTCAGGGCAAAGGACAATCTTACAGATCATCGGGCATCTGAAAAAAGACCCGGGGCAGCCCTTCAGTGGCAGCAGATAGCTAAGGCAACAGGGCAAGATGTCCAGAAAAGATAGACAACGTGTAAAGATCAAGTGGAGAAGCTGAGAATCCCTTTCCTCTCCCTGCCCCCCATGTCTCCTGGGCCAAGAACCAAGCTAGTCTTTCTCCAGCCTCATGCCCACAAAGCCACCTCCTGGTAGGCTGCCAAGCCCCGATCATCATTCTGATGGAACCATCACCTAAGTAAGTCCTTGGGTTAAACTCCCCAGGTGCCCTGTGCTTCCTGCCCCTCCCTCCTTGGACCAAAGATGGATCCTCTCCTTTGGGCTCCTTTCTTCCCTTGAACTCTTCTCTCCATGAGGAAAGCAGGCTTTGCCCTGGGCTCCACAGGGCTTCCCTCCCTGGGTTCTGGAAGGCAAAGGGAATTGCTCAACACCGCCTAAACTCAACCAGGAAAGCTCTTGGCCAGAGGTATAAAATCAGGAGGAGCCACTTTTATGAAGGCTGTTGGCCCAGGACTACCAAGGGCCCAAATACATATTTTTTCAAGAGGCTACTTTTCAAAGCACTTGCACATGTTTTATCAGGAGATCCCTGGGAGGGAAGGGAATGGGAAAGAACAGGTATCAGCCCCATTTGAGAAATGACTGAATAATTTGTTCAAAGTCAAACAGAATTGAGGCTACACTAGAGAGTTCCTAAACCTTAATGGGGAGCTTGCTTGCCTCTCTAATTTGATCCAAAATTACAAATCACGCCAAAAGCTCAAAAAAAAAATCAGTGAGCATTTATTAAATGCCTAGAGTGTGCCCGAGGAACTACTGATCATCCACCTCATTTTCTCTCTTCCTCTTGGAGGGGGATAGATGGCAGGTCCCATTCATCCTAAGAGACAGGCAATAATATCCTGCTCCTCAAAGACAGCCCGGGGCTAAGTCTGCCTGGTCTCCATTCCTAATGGAAAGCTACCCCTTTCAAGATCAGCAGAGAAAGAAGAAGGTGTTCTACCCAGCTGGATGTAGGAACCTCATATTCTGCTTCCCTCATAACCTAGAACAAGAGCAACAGCAGTAGTGCTGACTTAACACTTTAAATGCTTTACAAATACAACTCTGGGAGGTGGGTACCATCATTAATCCCATTTTACAGATGAAGCACCCAAGGCAGACAAGAGGTTCAATGATCTGCCCACAATCACATAGCTGATGAGTGTCAGAGGGCAGATTCAAATTCAGATCTTGCTGATACCTGCTGCACCACCTATAGAAATATAAGAGCTGATAATAATAAAAGGATCTAACACTGATTGGGTACCTTGAGGTTTAGGAAGCACTTTATACATATTATCTCTTTTGATGCTCACAACAATCCTGGTGAAGTCGGTGCTATTATTATCCCCATTTTACAGATGAGGAAACTGAGGCTGAGGATTGCTATGTGATTTCCTCAGGGTCACCCAGCTAGCTAGCGGATATATGGGGAGGGGTTTCTTCTTCCTGACTCCAGATCTCA
>JAJPUD010014032.1:0-42024 GCA_023553655.1 Myrmecobius fasciatus | reverse complement strand
GGGGGTATAATTTGATTTTTCTTTGATAATAATGGAAAAGAAATTAGAGGTGGAAGGGATACCATACTGAAAAGAAAAAGGGGGGGGGAAGGAGGCAAAATAAAGTAAAAATAAAGGAGGTAAAATAAGGCAAAATCTCATAAATAGACATAGAAGATCTACTATAATTGAGGGAAAGTAGTGAGGGCAATGAGTATTGTGTAAACCTTACTCTCATTAGATTGGAGATTATATCAGACACATTTGGCTTCAAAGAAAGGCCTGACCCTCCTTGTGGGAAGTTGGGAGGGAAAGGAGGAAAGGAAAGGGATAGAATAATAGAAGGATTAGGGGAAAGGTATAAAGGGGAGGGACAGATTCCAAAGGGGGGAGGACTGTTGGTGGGAGGTGGTCATCAAAAATAAAGTACTGGTCAGGGGGGAAGGGAGAGAGGGTAAAGGGAAGAGAAAATCATAACTCTGGGTAAATAAGATGGCAGGGAATACAGATATAGTTATTTCAACTATGAATGTGATTGGGATGAACTCTCCCATAAAATGGAAGTGGATAGCAGACTGGATTAAAAACCAGAATCCTACAATATGTTGTTTACAAGAAACACATCTAAAACATAGAGATACATACAGATTGAAGGTAAAGGGCTGGTGCAGAATCTTCTATGCTTCAAGTGAACAAAGAAAGGCAGAGGTAGCAATCCTTATCTCGGATCAAGTAAAAACAAAAATAGATCTAATTAAAAGAGATAAGGAAGGAAACTATATTTTACTAAAGGGTACCATAGACAATGAAGCAGTATCAATACTAAACATATATGCACCAAGTGGTGTAGCATCCAAATTCCTAGAGGAGAAACTAACAGAGATGCAAGGAGAAAGAGACAGTAATACTGTACTAGTGGGGGATCTCAACCTTGCTCTCTTAAAATTAGATAAATCAAATCACAAAATCAATAAGAAAGAAGTTAGGGAGGTAAACAAAAGGCAAGAAAAGTTAGATATGATAGATCTCTGGAGGAAATTGAATGGTGATAGAAAAGAGTATACTTTTTTCTCAGGGGTTCATGGAACTTATATGAAAATTGATCATGTGTTAGGGCATAAAAACCTCAAAATCAAGTGTAGAAAAGCAGAAATAGTAAATGCATCCTTCTCAGATGATGATGCAATTAAATTCACATGTAATATGAGGCCAGGAGAAAATAGACCACAAGTTAATTGGAAATTAAATAATCTATTCCTGAAGAATGAATGGGTGAAAGAGGAAATTATAGACACAATCAATAATTTCATCCAGGAGAATGACAATAATGAGACAACATACCAAAATTTGTGGGATACGGCTAAAGCGGTTATAAGGTGTAATATTATATCTCTAGATGCTTACTTGCACAAAACAGAGAAAGAGAAGATCAATGAACTGGGCTTACAATTTAAAAAGCTAGAAAAACACCAAATTAAAAACCCTCAATTAAATACCAAATCGGAAATTCTGAAAATTAAAGGGGAGATCAATAAAATTGAAAATAAGAAAACTATCAAATTAATAAATAAAACTAAGAGTTGTTTTTATGAAAAAAACAACAAAATAGATAAGCCTTTAGTTAATTTGATTAGAAAAAGGAAAGAGGAAAATCAAATTGTTAGTCTCAAAAATGATAAGGGAGAACTTTCCTCCAATCAAGAGGAAATTAGAGTAACAATTAGGAGTTTCTTTGCCCAACTTTATGGCAATAAATTTGATAATGTAAATGAAATGGAGGAATATCTACAAAAATATAGATTGTCTAGGTTAACAAAAGAGGAAATAAATTATTTAAATAGCCCCATTTTGGAAAAAGAAAGAGAACAAGCTATTAATCAACTCCCTAAGAAAAAATCTCCAGGGCCAGATGGATTTACATGTGAATTTTACCAAACATTTAAAGAACAATTAATCCCAATATTATAGAAACTATTTGAAAAATAGGGAAAGAAGGTGTACTACCAAATTCCTTCTATGACACAGATGTGGTGCTGATAGCTAAACCAGGTAGGGAGAAAACTGAGAAAGAAATCTGTAAACCCATTTCCCTAATGAATATTGATGCAAAAATTTTAAATAAGATTTTAGCAATGAGATTGCAGAAAGTTATCCCCAGGATAATACACCATGACCAAGTAGGGTTTATACCAGGAATGCAGGGCTGGTTCAATATTAGGAAAACTATTAGCATAATCAATTATATTAATAACCAAATTAACAAAAACCATAAGAAAGGCAGAAATAATATATGCAATTTTTTCAGATCATGATGCAATAAAAATCATATATAACATTAGGCCAGAAGAAAATAGTCCAAAAATTAACTGGAAATTAAATAATCGAATCCTACAGAATGAATGGGTGAAACAGCAAATCACATACAATCAATAATTTCATCTAGGATGATGACAATAATGAGACAACATAACAAATTTGTGGGATATAGCCAAAGCTGTTATAAGGGGTAATTTTATATCTCTAGATGCTTTCTTGCATAAAATAAAGAAAGAGAAGATCAATGAATTGGGCTGACAATTAAAAAAGCTAGAAAAAGAACAAATTAAAAACCCTCAATTAAATACCAAATTGAAAATTCTGAAAATAAAAGGGAAGGTTTTTAAAACTGAAAATAAGAAAACTATTGAATTAATAAATAAAACTAAGAGTTGTTTTTTTGAAGAAAATGCAGGGCTGGTTCAATATTAGGAAAGCTATCAGCATAATCAACTATGATAATAACCAAACTAACAAAAATCATATAATTATCTCAATAAATGCAGAAAAAGCCTTTGATAAAATCCAACACCCCTTCCTATTAAAAACATTAGAGAGCATAGGAATAAATGGGCTTTTCCTTAAAATGATCAGTAGCATTTATTTAAAATAATCAGCAGGTATCATATGTAATGGAGACAAACTAGAACCATTCCCAATAAAATTACAAGTGAAACAAGGCTGCCTACTGTCACCATTGCTATCCAATATCATATTAGAAATGTTGGCTTTGGGAATAAGAGAAGAAAAAGAGATTAAGGGATTTAGAGTAGGTCAGGAAGAAACGAAATTATCAATCTTGGTAGATGATATAATGGTATATTTAGAGAGCCCTAGAGCCTCACCTAAAAAACTCCTATAAACAACTCACAACTTTAGCAAAGTTGCAGGATACAAAATAAATCCACATAAATCATCAGCATTTTTATATATTACCATCAAAGTTCAACAGCAAGAGATACAAAAAGAAATTCCATTTAAAATAACTGTCAATAGTATAAAATATTTGGGAATCTATCTGCCAAGGGAAAGTCAGGAACTATATGAACTAAACTACAAAACACTTTCCACACAAATAAAGTCAGTCCTAATCAGTTGGAAAAATATCAAGTGCTCATGTGTAAGCCGAGCGAATATAATAAAAATGACAATACTACTCAAATTATTTTACTTATTTAGTGCTGTACCAATCAAACACCCAAGAAATTATTTTGCAGATCTAGAAAAAAAATTGTAGCAAAGTTCATTTGGAAAAACAAAAGATCAAGAATTTTAAGGGAATTCATGAAAAAAATGCTGATGAAGGTAGCTTAACTTTGGCAGATCTAAAACTATATTATAAAGCAGCGGTCATCAAAACCATTTGGTATTGGCTAAGAAATAGAATAGCCAATCAGTGGAATAGGATAGGATCATAGTACAAAACAGGCAATAACTATAGCAATCTAGTGTTTGAGAAACCCAAAGACCCCAGCTTTGGTGACAAGAACTCATTATTTGACAAAAACTGCTGGGAAAATTGAAAACTAGTATGGAAGAAATTAGGGCTTGACCCACACTTAACAGCACATACCAAGATAAGATGTAAATGGCTTTCATGATTTAGACATAGTCATATTATAAGGAAATTAGAGGAACATAGTATAGTTTATCTCTCAGATCTGTGAAGTAAGGAATTTGTATCCAAAGAAGAAATGAAACTCTTAATTGAACAACACTAGATAGATAATTTTGAGTATATTAAGTTAAAAAGTTTTTGTACAAACAAAACTAATGCAGACAACATTGGGAAGGAAGCAAATAAATTAGAAAATCATTTTTATATTGAAGGGTTCTGATAAAGGCCTCATTTCTAAAATATATAGAGAATTGATTCATTTGTATAAGGATTCAAGCCACTCTCCAATTGATAAATGGTCAAAGGATATGAACAGACAATTTTCAGATGATGAAATTAAAATTATTTCTAGTCATATGAAAAGGTGCTCCAAATCACTATTGATCAGAGAAATGCAAATTAAGACAACTCTGAGATACCACTACACACCTTTCAGTTTGGCTAAGATGACAGGAAAAGATAATGACAAATGTTGGAGGGGATGTGGGAAAACTGGGACACTGATATATTGTTGTTGGAAATGTGAATGGATCCAACCATTCTGGAGAGCAATTTGGAACTATGTGCAAAAAGTTATCAAACTGCACATACCCTTTGACCCAGCAGTGCTTCTGGTAGACTTGTATCCTAAAGAGATCTTAAAGGAAGAAAAGGGATCCACAGGTGCAAAAATGTTTGTGGCAGCCTTTTTTGTAGTGGTTAGAAACTGGAAAGTGAATGAATGCTCATCAATTGGAGAGTGCCTATATAAACTATGGTATATGAATGTCATGGAATATTATTGTTCTGTAAGAAATGACCAGCAGGATGATTTCAGAGAGGTCTGGAGAGACTTGCATGAACTGATGCTAAGTGAAATGAGCAGAACCAGGAGATCATTATACATGGCAACGATAAGACAAGGCAACAATAAGATGATCAGTTCTGATGGACATGGTTCTCTTCAACAATGAGATGCTTCAAAACAGTTCCAATTGTTTAGTGATGAAGAAAGCCATATATACCCAGGGTGATGATTCTGAGATCTGAGTATGGACCACAACATAGCATTTTCATGTTCTCTATTGATGTGTGCTTGCATTTTGTTTTCCTTCTCAAGTTTTTTTTTCTTGTGGATCCAATTTTTCTTGTACAGCAAGATAACTGTATAAATGTGTATACTTATATTTGATTTCTCATGTATTTTAGCATAATTAACATGTATTAGACTACCTGCTGCCTAGGGGAAGGGGTGGGGGGAAGGAGGGAAATATTTGTAACAGGATGCTTTGCAAAGGTCAGTGTTGAAAAGTTTCCCATGCATATGTTTTGCAAATAAAAAGCTTTAAAAAATAAAAAAAAAATTAAAAAGCATGTGTAGCCATCATTTCAAACAAAGTGACAGTAACAAAAAAGAAATATTTTATTTAAAGAGATAAATAGAAACTATATTTTGATTTAAGGCTACATAAACAGTTAATTTAAATACTTAACATATAAACCCATAATCACCTTGTGGCTTCCTCATCATCATCCTCATCACAGCAACAATGACAACAATAATAATAGCTGTGCCAGACACTGTGATGAATGCTTTGCAATTATTGTTTTACTTGATTCTGACAACAGTGCTGTTATTATCCCCATTTTACAGACTGAGAAACTGAAGAAAGCATAAGTAACTTGCTGAGGGTCACACAGATAATAGATATCTGAAGTTAGATTTGAATTTTTGTCTTCCAGACTTAATCATGACCTATATAAATTATGTCCCCTATGGCCTCTAGCTGCATGGCATTAAAAGAATTAAAGTAAATGATAAATAAGAAATAATAATAAAATTATAATAGTGGATCTCAATATGTCTTTTTCCCCAGAGAAATTAAATAAAACTTACTTTTATAAAAAGACAGAAGTTAAAGACCTAAATAGAGTAGTAGAAATGTTTGATGTGTTAAATTTCTGGTGATCATCAAATGGGAACTGAAAGGAACATGAAGACAGGAAGCTTGGTTATGCATACACATTTACAAAAATTGGCCATATGTTGTGGCATAAAACCTTAAAAAATAGAGATAGAAAAACAAGCATTTAACATGATCTTGACTGACTAAGTTATATTTAATAAAAGGTCACTGAAGAAAAGATTAGTAATTAACTTGACACTAACAATGCAAAATAATTAGTGTACCCAAGAACAAATTAGAAAAGCAATAGGTATTTTTCCTGAAATGTGACTATAAAGTAACATACCAAAATTTTGGAGATGCACCTATAATACTTTCATCAACAAAAGAAAGAAAAATGAATAAATTGTTCATGCAACTAAATAATAAAAAACAAATGTTACAATAGAAATTCTGAAAATCAAAAAAGATAAAATTAAAGATTTACAAATAATTTTAAAACTGAGGATCCATTTAAAAATAAAACAGACAAATCCCTAGATATTTTAATTTTTCAAAATAAAGGAATTTCAAATTAATTATTTAAAAATTACAGCAATTTCTAAAAAATGAAG
This sequence comes from Myrmecobius fasciatus, assembly GCA_023553655.1. Lineage (NCBI taxonomy): Eukaryota > Metazoa > Chordata > Mammalia > Dasyuromorphia > Myrmecobiidae > Myrmecobius > Myrmecobius fasciatus. The sequence continues at coordinate 35,611 of JAJPUD010014032.1, read as the reverse complement.
AATGCTATGAGAATTATATGCTAAACTATATTCCAATAAAAGTGACAACAAATTAAATAGATGAAGAATTACAAAAAAGTAAAATACACTGTATAATCCTATAAAAAAGATAATTTATACAATCTAATATTAGCAAAAAACAATTGAACCAATCATATTGTTGTTCAGCCTTCATTCTTAAATACCATTGATGACATCACTAGAGTAACGTCTTGCCTTAAACATGAATTGCATTTAAGTGAGGCAGAACTGATAGTCATTAGGCTCATTCTCCGCTTCAGTCAAAATCAATGTCTAGTGGCAAGACAAATGTCTACATGACTGGTAATGGGACTTTCAGGAGCCAAAATAGGAAAGTAAACAATAAATCACCATAAATCTCCAATATTCACCTTCAAATAACCATAAAATTGAGCCCCAGAAGAAATCCTTCAACAGTAGAATTAGCAAAAAGATGGGGTGAAAGAATCTTTGAGCCCATGAAACTTGGAAGATCATCAGGAAAGGTCTGTCTAATTTGGATAAAAAGGGAGTACAGTTCAGGATAAGAAGCATTCTGGCAAGCCATCAGCAAACCTCACCTCAATAAACCAGAAGTAGATCCTGAGCCCCAGTTTGGTAGAGCAAGCAAAAACCAACTCCATAACTGTCCACTTGCCTAAACATAGCCACGGGAACAGGCAAGCTCTGAGAAACTTCATGTGTTTCAGCATGGCCTCAAACAAACAGGCAATATCTAGTAGCCAGAGCTCTACATGCTTCAACATAATCTTGGGCAAACAGGTAGACACCAACACTAAGGATGCCCAAACAAACATGCAGTCACCAACACAGGGCCAACACCATATGCTTCAGTGTAATCCTAGACAAATAAATAAGTTCAAGTGACCAGATACCCAGGTGTTTTAGTGTATCCTTAGAGAAACACAGAAACATTCCATAATCCTCAGCTTATGCTAGACACCAGCACTAGGAAACTTACTCTGAAACAAGTAAGCTGCCAGAACTGTACAGCCTCCAGGATTGCCAGTTTCTAGCAGCACCAACCATATACCATCACTCCCACTCAGCATGGTATCAGACATGGAGATCCTCCATGGGCTTCAAGGTGATATCAATAAAGCACCACATAAATAGCCAGAGACTGTAGCTCCTGGGACAAGAAGGCTGAGACAATGACATATGTTAAAAAATTGTCTTGACATGTATTGGGGGGGGGATAAAAAACTATTAAAAATAGAAGAAAAAAGACAATCTAGGCAGGCATAATGACAGTTAAATGCAATTACTTTAGAGGGATGGTGATTTGAAAATGTTTTTATTATTTGGATCCCAATCATCTGGAACCTTAATCCCCCCCAGCTTATCCAAAGTGATAAAAGCATCATAGCAATCCTGGATGTTCATGAGCAATTATCAATGTTAGGTGGCAAAAGAAGCATTTGCTTTTCTCTGCTTCATTTAAAGTTGTTCATTTTCCACCCATTCCAAATAGAGTAGTCTAGTAAAAGCCATTCTACAAAAGCAGCATAATGAACCAGTCCTCTCCCAAGGATCTGGAGGTAAAGAAAGATGTTATTTGTCAGGTCTATTTGGCATGTGTTAATGAAAAGCAGGTTAAAAAAAAGACTAGTGATGACCCAGAGTGCCACAGGTGACCTTGGCTTTTCTAAATTGAAGTCTTTCCTATGTCTCAGTTTGTCAGAGATTTTGTCCATTCAGTGATTAAGGATTGGGTAGGAATTGAGACAAAGAGGGTCAGATTTATCATCACAAAGATATGTGGTTGGGATGGGAAGATCCACAGAGTTTCTGCAAGAAACCACTTGCTATTTAGACTCATTCCAAGTCATTAAAATCTAGTCTAGAGGATCAGGTTGAACCAATCACTAGTGAATTCCCCAAAGGGAAAAAGACCAACTTAAGACACAATATATTTACAAGTGAATTCTATCAAACATTTGAAGAACAAAGAGGTCAGTTGTACACAAATTGTTTTCAAACATAGGGAAAAAAGGGAGCCCGCCTAATTGTTTCTATAATATAAGTAAATACTTGATGCTTTCACCAAATATCTCAAACTTGTTGAGGCCAGTATATGGGAATCATTTGTTTTATATTTCAACTTCATATTGACAGTTTTTGTTGTATTTTTTCAATGTGGAGTTACTCTTTTCCTCTTGGTATTCATATTTCTTGGCAGAGACAAAAGCAGGAAAGTAACAATGATTCTACACAAAGGTTTTTACAATTTCTCCTCCTCTTGAAGCAATTGGAGCACATCCATTCCCTCATCTTCTCTTTGTACCTAAAATGACTAGAAGAGCTCCACACATTCTTGAATATTAATGTAATTTTATAGGATTTTGCCACTCTTTTTAACCATTTTCAGTTATATGCTTCCATTTCTTCTACAAGTAGATAGCATAGTGTTGAGGATAGAATTAGAAAGAACTGAGTTCAAATTTGGCCTCAGATAGTAGCTATATTACTCTTAGTTCAACAACTTATTCTGTTTGCTTTAGTTTCATCTATAAAATGAGGATAATAACAGCACCTACCTCCCAGGCTTGTTATGTTTAGCACATGCCTGGCACATAGCAGTATATCTATGCAATCTTTCACTTTATTATTCATGAGGTCCTGGATATGGTTGGCAGAGACGGAATGAAATATTGATGGAATTACTCCCTGGAGTATTCAGGAAAGGGCTCTGATAGAGATCAGTTTAGCCTCTTGGTGGAAGTCATCCAGTCAAAAATCTAAATCATGTCCCTGAGGTTAAATTATCCTTATAAACCTGTCCATGGCTCATGCCAACTTTACTGAATCCTTCTTGGGTTTATAGCCCACCACAGCACTCTGCCTTGTAGTATCTTTCCCTTCACCTTTCCCCCATGCCACATTGTACCTCTTATCTCACTCCCCACAATGTGCTGCATGCTATCTTTTGACTTTTTATAGCTATCTAACTTCTTTAGGATATTGTCAAGGGCATATTCCAACTTGATGGGGTATTCCCTTTCTCCTCTAAGGAACTTGTCTTTTCCATCATTAGTTATCAAAACCCCTTTTCTTGTTATGAGCTTTTTCAACTCTATTTCATACTTACTCTTCCTGATAGCTATTTTATCTCCAATTTGTCTGTAACCTCTTCTAAATTTTCTCCTACTTTTTGCCAAAGAGAATAGCCACTGTGAATTCTGCACATTGCCAAACCCCAAAATTTTGTGCCTTCCAGAAATTGTCCTTCTAAATCACATCATTTGGTACCTACAACTATATAATTCGCCCATAACCCCGTCATTATTATTAACTTTTAAAATATGGAATTACATCATTCCCTTTATCCAACTCCCCTGTTTTTATTCATATTAGATGCAATCATCAGGCTGATTCTTCCATCTTTATTATGTCAATGCCTGTTTTCTCTTAGTTGTATTCAAAATATATCCTCCTGAATTATAGGTTACATGTAAAAATGTTGTTCAACAGTTTAGTTACTTCCCAACCTCCCAACTCCTTAAAGGCATTGTCATTCACCAACTAATTCTAATTCTTCCTTATTTTATAAGAATCATGTCCAAAATGCCAATATCCCTTGTCCAATACAAAATTGAGGTGGGGCAACCCCTAGTGCTACTTAGTTATTATTAATTATTTATTATATATTTATATATATAATATATATTATATATAATAATATATAATTAATTATTAATAATTAAAGACCATAATTAACATTAATCCTTATTCCATCGGCGAAAACTGAGCTTGTGATCTAGTTAATGAGTAATTTAGCTAAATTTCCTATTATCTCTGCTCCCAAGCAGGACCTTGCATTCTATTCTGACCCTACTATTTTCCCTCCTTCCAGCAGCCTCACCAAAAGCAAATTTGCATTCTATCTAGTAGTTCAGACTCCATAAAGAAATTCTGTCTATACCTTCCTACTCTAAGTTAGTATTCTCTTATTCAAAGGTCTTTCTCTTAGTTTCCCTCTAGACCTCTACTCCTCTCTACACATCATTACCATTTAACTCAATTTTTCCTTAAAAAATTCTCTTACCCTGCATTCCTCTAGAGTCCATTTTGTGGTGTTTGCTCTGGGCACCAGAACTGTTAGCTGTGTCTCTGCTCCTTGCCACTTCTTTTCTGTAAACCTTCTGAATGATGAAATTATTAGTAAAGCAAATCATTAATTTATAAACTGCTCTGCTTTTAACAGAGAGGCCTCTGCTGGTTCACTTGAGTCTCCAATCAACACTGTTCTCTGCTTCTGTGTCGGCTTTTTGATCTGCATCAAAAAATCATTCTATGGCTTTAACCATCCTGGTATATTTGGATATAATTTCATCATTACATATCTATTTTTCATTCTTTAAGTTTCAGTCAAATTCTCTATGACTTTTCCTCAGATTCTTTATATATAATGCTATCATTTTTTTCCTAGTCTTTCTTGTTGAATGAACTATGCGCTTCCATTATTAGATTCCAGTCATGGGATACATATCCTAACAAAGCTCAGTGACAGCTTTGAGGGTCTCCAGCTTATTAAATTATTGTATACAAGCTGTTGTTTTTCAGTCATGTCTGACTCTTCATGACCCCATTTGGGTTTTTCTTGGCAAAGATAGTAGAGTAATTTGCCATTTCCTTCAGTGACAGGGCTACACAGCCAGTAAATGTCTCAGACCGGATTTGAATTCATATATTCCTGACCCTAGGTCCAAGCCTCTATCTACAAAGTCATCTAACACATTATTTTATATGTATTTGAATCCAAATTTGATTTCTGGACTTCTGGGAGTCAACTAGGAAGAGTAGTGATTTGTTGTAACTCTTTCATCTTAACAAAAAATAATGCCACAGGGCAGGTCCTAGAGCAGTGGAACCAGCAAGGAGATGGAGTGAAACAATCTGTTAGCCCAGGAAACTTGAAGAATTGGCAAGAGGAGTTTGCCCTACTTGGATGTAGTCCAGGACAGGAAGCCTTACCTCAGCAGACTAGCAGGAGATTCTGAGACCCAGTTATATTAGAGCAAGCAAACACTAATGCTAGGATACACACACACACACACACACACACACACACACACACACACACACGCCTTGACATAGCTGGGGGAGGCAAGGCAAAAACTCCAGCTCCAGGAATCATCATGTGCTTCAGTGTAGCCCTGGAGTGGACAGACATCTGCTGGGACCAGGTCACCACCTGCTTCAGTGTAGCTACAGGAAAATGCAGAAACATCTCACTGGGCATCAGCATATACCAGTCACCATCACTAGGACTCTGGCTTAGCACCAGAAAAATCTGGACAGCCTTGTACAAACTGGTGCAAAGTGAAATTGGCAGAACCAGGAAATCACTGTATATAGTATCAGCAACATTGTATATTGATCAACTATAATTAACTCTGCTTTTCTAGCAACACACTGAACCAAGAAAAATACAAAGAATTCACACAGGAAAATGCTATCCATAACCAAATAAATAACTAATGGACCCTAAAAAAAAAGCTAAGTTCCCTCTTCCCCATCACTATCTCTAGTAAATTACTGAGTCTCTCTATAACTATTCTGTATCCTATGCCTAATATACTTCTCTTTCTCAGTTTCTGTAAATGACCTCTTTGGTCTGGCCTTGTGACTCTTTTTTTAAAGTCATTTTTCAGTTGTGTTTTACTCTTCCTGACTTTATATGAGGTTTTCTTGGCAAAGATACTGAAGTGTTTTGCCATGTCCTTCTCCAGTTGAGGAAACCAAGGCACACGGCGTTAAGCTACTTGCCCAGAATCTCATAACTAGTAAGTGTCTGAAGCCAAGTTTGAACTCAGGATGATGAATTTTCTTGACTCCAAGTCCAGCACTCTAGACATCACCTAGCTGCCTTCTTGATATTTTTTAAAACTCTCTTAATCAAATGAATAATTTTTGAGGCACATTATTTTCTGAATATGTTAAATAGGCTTAATGCCTGACTTTTGTGCCACAAAATAAAAATCTCATTATCTAATACCATCTTCATAGTAAATATTATTTAAAAAGTGAAAAGTGCATGGGAATAAAGATAAATTTTCATGCTTATACATAACTTTTTTTGTTCATTGTTTTCAAGGGTGCCTTTAACAGGCAAAAAATCAGGAAAACAACATATTTTGAGAAGAATAACTGATACAATTTATAAGAGCTTCACAACAGCTTTGAAATCAGATTGCAAAACTGAGGTTCAGAGAATTTAATGAATTTGTCCATTTTACACAGATAGGGTTTCCTGCTACTATCTGTATGACATTTCACACCTCACTGTGCCTTTCTGAGGCCTCTGTTTTCTCATGCATAAAACGGAAGAGTTTGACAAGAATTATCTCTATGTTTTCTTGTATCTCTATATGATTTTGTATAGAGAAAATGTTAAAGAAATCAATTTTTTAAAGACTCACATGGGCAAAAATGTTTGTAGCTGCCCTTTCTGTAGTGACATGAAAATGGAAATTGAGTGAATCTCTATAAGTTGGAGAATGATTGAATAAGTTATGGCATTTGAATGTTATGGAATATTATTGTTCTATAAGAAATGATCAACAAGATGATTTCAGGAAGGCCTGGAGAGATTTACATGAACTGATGCTAAGTGAAGTGAGTAGATCCAGGAAAACATTGTAGACAGTAAAAGCAAGATTATACAATGATCAATTCTGATGGATGTGGCTCTTTTCAACAGCAATGTGGTTCAGGCTAGTTCTAATGGTATTGTGATGAAGAAAGCCATCTGCATCCAGTCCTATGGGGACTGAGTTGTATCAAAACATAATATTTTCATTTTTTTGTTTTGTTTGCTTGCATTTTGTTTTCTTTCTCATTCCCTCCTCCCTTTTTTTTGATCTGATTTTTATTGTACAGCATGATTAATGTGGGAAAATGTATAGAAGAATTGCACATATTTAACATACTGGATTACTTACTGTCTAGGGGAGGGGATGGGGAGAAGAGAGGGAAAAAAATTGGAACACATGATTTTGCAAGTGTAAATTTGAAAATTTTCTATGCATATGTTTTGAAAATAAAAAGCTTTAATTAAAAAAAAACTAAAAAGAAAGAAAAAATCACTTTCTTTAAAATAGTCTCTATTAAAATTACATAAATGTAAATGAATCTTTGACAATAGGGTAAATATTTAATTGTATATAAAGATGAAAAATGTTTTTGGGAAAACAACTCAATCGCTGGAACTGAGATGGGGGAAGACAGGACAAGAATTTTGAATATTTTTCTTTGGGAAGAAAGTGATTTAAGGAATAAAGCAACAAATCACGAGGGAAAATGATGTCTCCATAAATATATGTGTGTAGTATGCATGTCTAAAAATTAAGAATTCCTTTAGTCATCCCAGAAAGGTAAACATGGCCTAACATACTGTGATGCTAGAGTATGAGATACTTTCTGACTGATCACTACTTGAAATGGAAGGAAATTAATAGATATTTCTCTCCTTCCCTTCAACTCTACCTTCTTATTTTCCATGAAGGACTAAAAGAATATTGTGATGACGTCTTCCTGTTAGTAAGTCCTTACATTATATAGACACATAGAGACATTGAGGAAATAGAATAAGGAGCCACATCACATACAGACATGGTCCAACAAAGCAAAAACATATTTTACATGAAGAACATTAAGATTTAAAAACATTAGTAAATTAATATTGAATAAATATTATATAATTTATTTCCAAGTCTAAAAGTCCAAATTATTATAGGAGGTAGCTCCATCTTTCATGTTTTATATACTTAAATGAATTTTAGACATACATTTGCTTATATAACAAATTTTCATTTTTCTATTTTTCTTGATATAATATAGTAGTTTGTTGTGGTGATTGATTTTCAGTCCCATCATGTGACTTCATTGTTCTTTGAGAGTAGGTATTATATTGATTTTTATATGTACAATATCTAACCAGGTGTCTAGTACATAGTAGACCATAAATGATTAGGGATTGATTGGTGTAGGGAATTCCACATATGGAAATTTCCTCCATTGATAGACTATGAGATAATGAGACTTGAGAAGTCAGCTAGTTCAACATTCTTATTTTATAGAAAAGGAAATAATCCCAGAGAGATTAAGCAATTAGGCCATAATGCTAGCAGTGACAAAGTCGTGATAGGAACACATATCCTTAAATTTAAATCTGGCTTTCTTTCCACTATAAAGAACAAAATACAAAGTAATTTCAAGAGGGTGTGAGTAGCTAATAAATGTAATGGTGGTTGGGATCAGGAAAAGCGGGATAAAAGCAATGTGAAGGATTGATAAAATTTATTTTATCAATAGTATTTTATTTTGTTGTCATTCTCTTGGATTAATTAGTGCTTGTGTCTATGATTTGTTATTTCACCTACTCATTCTTTATGATTAGATTACTTAATTTACAATTAATTTTTGGTCTATTTTCACTTGGTCTTTTATTGTATGTACTTTTTATTGCATCGTTATCTGAGAAAAGTGCATTTACATTTTTACCTTTATGCATTTGATTTTGAGGTTTGTATACCCTAATAAACTGGCAATTTTTGTATAGGTTCAATATACTGCCAAGAAAAAAAAATGTGGTTTCCTTTCTCTCTCTATTCAATTTTATCCAAAGGTCTATCATCCCTAACTTTTCTAGAATTCTATTTACCTCTTTAGCATCTTTCTTATTTATTTTGTGGTTTAATTTATCTAGATCTGAAAGAGCAAGGTTGAGATCCCCTACTAGTATAGTTTTGCTCTCTAATTCTTCTTGCAGCTCTCTTAATTTCTTCTCTAGGAATTTAGATGCTATACAACTTGGTGCATATATTTTTAGTATTGACATTACTTCATTATCTATGGTACCTTTAAGTAGGATGAAGTTTCCTTCCTTATGTCTTTTAATTAGATCTATTTTTGTTTTTGTTTGATCTGAGATAAGGATTGCTACTCGTGCTTTGTTTTTAACCTCAGCTGAAGCATAATGGATTCTGCTCCAGCCTTTTACCTTCACTCTGTTTGCATCACTATGCTTTAGATGTATTTCTTGTAAACAACAATTGTAAACAGGATTCTGGCTTTTAATCCAGTCTGCTATTTGCTTCCATTTTATGGGAGAATTTATCCCATTCACATTCACATATAAAATTACTAACTGTGTATTTCCTATCTTGTTTACCCTCAGTTATATTATTCTCTTCCCTTTCCCTCTTTCCCTCCTTCCCAGTATTTTGCCACTAATCACCCCCTCTCTCAAAAAGCCTTCTCCTTTTGCAGCCTCCATCCCCCCCCCCTTTTTTTTTCTTTTTGCTGAGGCAATTAGGGTCAAGTGACTTGCCAAGGGTCACACAACTAGGAAATGTTAAGTGTTTGAGACCAGATTTGAACTCAGGTCCTCCTGACTTCAGGGTTGGTGCTCTATCAACTAGCTGCTCCCCTCCCCCCTTTTTATACCCTTCCCCTTCTACTTCTTTTCTCCCTTCTATTAGCCTCCCTCTTACATTCCCCCTGACCCTCCTGCTTTTCTTAAAAGTAAAACAAGCTTCTCTGTGAAGCTAAATGTATCTGATGGGAATAAGATTTGCACAATGCTCATCCCCCTCACCTCTTTCCCTCAATTATAATGTCTTTTTTGACTCCTCATTTTAACTCAATTTTTGCTCTTCTTCCAGTAGAATCACCATTTCTCCTCTAATTTCTTTTCTCTAATCGTCCCAATAAAATCAAATTATACCTGCACTAAGTATACCCATAACAGAGATAGAGATCTCAAGAGTTAAACATATGATCTTCCCATATAGGAATATAAACTTCTTAGCTTTTAAAAGAAAGTTATTTTTTGTTCCCTGTTTACCTTTTAATGCTTCTCTTGAGTTCTGTATTTGAAGATCAGATTTTTCTATTCAGCTTTGGTCTTTTTATCAGAAACAGATGAAATTCTCCATTTTCCATTGAATAGCCATCTTTTTCCCTGAAAGATGATGCTCAATTTTGCTAGATAATTGATTCTTTGGCTTTTGAGATAACAGATTTTTATGCCCTTTAGTCTTTTGAAATGGAAACTGCTACTGGGTACTCCTGATTGTGGTTCCTCAATATTTGCATTGTTTTCTTCTGGCTGCTTGCAATATTTTCTTCTTAACTTGGTAATTCTGAAATTTGGGTACAATGTTCCTTGGAATTTTTATTTTGGTGTCTCTTTCAGGAGATGATTGGTGAAATCTTTCAATGACTATTTTGCCCTCTGGTTTTAGGACATCTGGGCAGTTTTCCTTGATGATTTCCTGAAAGATGATGCCTAGGCTCTTTTTCTTCATCATGGTCCTCAGAAAGTCCAATAATTTTTAGATTGTTTCTCCTAAATCTGTTTTCCAGGTCAGTTGTTTTTCCAATGTGGTATTTTACATTTTCTTCTATTTTTTCCATTTTTTTGTTTTGTTGGACTGATTCTTGAAGTCTCATTGAGTCATTCACTTCCATTTGTTCAAATCTAATTTTTAGTGAATTATTTTCTTCGTTTAGCATTTTTATGTCTTTTTGCATTTAGCCAATTGAGGTATTTTGTTCATTGCATTTTTCATTTCACAAATTTTGTTTTTTAATGAATTGGTTTCTTTTTTATATCTGTTTGGTAAGGAGTTATATGTTTTTTCCATTTCATCAAGTCTATTTTTAAGGAGTTTTCTCCACATAATTTCTGGTTTTCCTTTTTCATACCTCTTACAAAAATCTCATTTCCTTTTCCCATTTTTCTTCTCACTCTTTTAAAAATCCCTTTGGAATTCTTCCAAGAGAGCCTTGTGAAATGGGGACCAACTCATATCATCCTTTGGAGCTTCATCTGGAGATGATTTTCCTTTAGGATCCTCAGGTCTATTCTATTTTTCCATTAAAGCTGTTTATGATCAGAGTTCTTTTTGCTTTTTTGCTCATATTTTTAAAGGTTGAGGTGTGCTCTTAAGGCAAAGGGAAGACAGCTTTTTTAGTTTGCCCTGGGGCTGATGCTGCTGACTGACTTCCTGTTCCGTAGATGTGGCCAGGTCCTCTATTGTTTGGGACTAAGTGGCTCACAATTTGCCTTTTGTATTTGCTTTTGGGTGTTTCACAGCAAATCTTCTTAACCACTGGCTTGCAACCAGGACAAAGTAGCCTAAGACCTCCAAATAGATGCCCTAGACGTTGCAATGTCCTTGTGCCCTGCCCCAGCTCCTTGCCCTGGGCTCCCTGTGCTGAGGATTGGGCTCTACAGCCTCTTCCCTTACCTGATTGAAATGGACCTTTCCTGAAAATCTTCCAAAAATATTTTCTTCTGGAAATTTGCTGTATTCAAAATATTTGTGGGTTTTGTCATTCCAAAACCAATTCAGAGGCTTAATTTGCCATTGATTTGAGAGAAGCTTGGAGAAGGTCACATAGAGATATGTCTACTCTCCACCATCTTGGGTCCACCCACCCCACAATAGTATTTGATTTTTTTTTTCCAAATGCTTGCAAAGATAGTTTTCAACATTCACCTCTGCAAAATCTTGTGCCCCAGATTTTTCTCCCTCTCTCTCTTCCCTCCTTCCCAGGACAGCAAGCAATCTGATATAGATTAAACATGTTTAATTCTTCTAAAAATATTTTCATATGCATCATGCTACACAAGAAAAATCAGATCAAAAGGGGAAAAATCATGAGAAAGAAAAAAAAATAAAAATGACAAAACACAAAAAGGTGAAAATACTGTATTTTGATCTACATTCAGTCTCCATAGTCTCTAAATGTGGATGACACTTTCATCTCAAGTCTATTGGAACTGCCTTGAATCACTTCATTGTTGAAAAAAGCCAAGTTCATCACAGTTGTTTAGCAAATAAACTTGTTGTTACTGCATACAATGTTCTCTTAGTTCTTCTCACTCCACTCAGTATCAATTCATATATGTCTTTCCAGGCTTTTCTGAATTAAGCCTGCTCATCATTTCTTATAGAATAATAATATTCCATTACATTAACATGCCATAATTTATTCATTCATTCATTAATTGAACATAAACTCAATTTCTAGTTCTTTACCACTACAAAAAGGCTGCTGCAAACATTCCCCCTTAACAACAACAACAAATATATATATATATATACGCATATTTATACGTATATATTTATACATCTTTGTTCACTAAGTATTCACTTTATTTAGGGATATGACACAAACTTATAAAACAGTCAAGTAACCATAAAAATAAATATATAGATAGAGGTTACATGAGGAAATAAATAGATAATATTAAACAATTTTCCCAGAGTCACACAGCCACATAGTATCTGCGTTCAAATTTCATCTCAGGTCTTCCTGACTCCAGGCCTATTACTTTATTCACTGTGCTACCTAGCTAGAGTATTAAAGTGGAAAACTGAGAGAGAGAAAAAACAATTCTTATTCATTCAGCACCATTAAAAAAAACTAGTTAACTCAATAACTACTTAATCAAATGTTTTTGTTTCATTCTCTTTTTTGGAAAAACAAACAAACAAACAAAAAACCCAACTCTGTCATTTCCCTTATACTGTGTCAGCTCTGTTCACATTCTGTTCCTGGTTTCAATTCTATTGCAGACTGACTTCTATTTATTAATGCATTAAATTTTGAGGAGGCCATGAACTTATGATTTCATTAGTGTCAAACAATTCTAGTGTGAAGCCTTCTTCCACTGATAAGCTATTTGTCAATTCTTCTGTAAATTATGATCTTAGAGAGCTGCCTATAGCAAAAAAAAATAAACAGTAACTTGTTCTTACTAACAAGTTTGCAAAGTTCTCTTTCTCTCTCTCTCCCGCCCCCCATCTTTTTGTGTGTGGTTTTCTCTTTCTCTTTCCAAATACATATATGTATACATATACTTTTATATGTATATTAAATACACATATATTAGCCATATGGCTAATTGGTCTAATAATATCTATAAAACTTATCTCATAGGGTTTCTATAAAATCAAGAGATTATATGGGCTATATGTGTATTTGTATGTACATATATGTATATAAAATGGGTGTATGTGGAGCTATATAAAATAATACATGTATGGATTTATGTATATGTATATATGCATATATATTACATATATATATATAACACTAAACCTAAATAGATTGATATATCTATGTGTGTATATGTTTATGTATATATTTGTGTACATATATAGACATATATGTATGCAGGTATGTATGTGTGTATATACAAATACATTATCTAAATCTACATAGATATAGATACATAGCTGGATGAATTACTACTTAGAGTGCTAGGCTTCACGTCAGGAATAACTGAATTCAAATCTGACCAGACACTTATTGGTTATGTGGTCATTGCTAAACTAACTACCAGGTTGAGCACATTTTAGATACATATTGTCTAGTAATGTAAATAGATCTTGACTATCCTGCCCTTTTTAATTAGGCACCTTAAAGATGAGGTATACTTATCACTATGTTAGAAGATGACAACCCTTTTCTGAAAAGCAGGTATGCTGTGGAAAGTTGCCTTAACTTTGATACATTAGTTTATTTTTTCTCTATGTTAATGGATTGTAGATTCTTTCAATGCTTTTAGGTCAAGGGACCATGCCACCAACAATGCAAATCCTTTGACTCTCATTTTTTTTCAATCTTAGTTCTAACAATAAATCTGATACTAGAGTATTTTAATTATAGAATAAAACTCTTATGGCAAATTCCAAGATATTTCTGGCACTTTAGATCCGGGAGTTTGTCAGCAATTCCACACAAAATTTTGAAACAGATAATTAAAGAGGTAACATGAGAAGTTATAACAGGAAGCAATAACTGCAAGGAGACAGTATGGATCCACTAACAAGTCATTTACAACTGAATTTATTTCCTTTTTTAACAAGGTTACTGAACTGATGGGATATGAAGTGAATATTGTTATATATGAATTTCTGCATTTCACAAAATCTCTCATAATATCTATACAAATAAGATAGAGATAACTGAGCCAGTATGGTTAGACATTTTCATAAGTGGAAAACCAGTTATAGCAAAAGAATATTGATCAGTAGATTGTTATGGATCTGATCTCAAGAGCTTTCCCAGAAAGTTTTGTGTTCATTCCTGACCTCTTCAATATCATCAACCATATGGATAAAAACATAGAAGACATCTAACTGCCTAAAGCACTTGAGATATTAGTATTTTCATTTCATAGAATAGAAAACTAAACCTTCAATATATTAAATGACACGTCTTTGGCCATAGCTAATAATAATAGTAATAGTAGGTTTGAAACTCAAATTCCTCCTGACTTTGAAACAATATCAGATATAGGCTATGATCAAATAAATATCACAAGCCTATTTAGAACTGCTTTAATTGCTAATGGTAGCAATGATGATGACAGGTAATTTTTATGTAGCATTTACTATGTGCAAGACATAGGGCTAGGCGCTTTACAATTATTATCTCTTCTGATCCATATAACAATTCTAAAAGGTAGGTGCTATTATTACCTCTACTTTATAGTTGAGGAAATTGAAGTAAACAGAACTTAAATAACTTTCCCAGGGTCACGTAGCTAGTTAGTATCTAAGCTGAATTTGAACTCAGGTCTCAAAGCTTTATCCATTGTGCAATCCTGCTGTAGAAAGAGATTAGTGTGTCTTTAAATCTTTTTTCTTTAAACTAGGAACCAGTCAACATAGTACAATATGGAATGATATATAATAGGATTTGTGCTTGTATTTTTATTTTGTGTATATATAGTTCATTTTAATGGAGCAATCTTATTCCCATCTACTTCAGCAGTTAGCACCAGAGAAGAAAATATTCTTAAGAGACAATTAGGAGACCTCAAGCAATATAAGAAAATAACTTATCAAGGATCTTGTATTGTAATTTGTAGTGAAAATTAATATACAAGTCCAAAAAATAATAAATCAATGTTTAATCAAAGTTAGAGAGGTTTAGCATTGGGAACACGAAGGTGATGATAATCATTATCATCTCACATTGTCTTGGCCAGAGCACAACTAGAATATTGTGTTCAGTTCAATTACATTTTATGAATGTGATTTCATAAAGTAGAAATAACTTTCCTTTATTGACAAAAGGAGAAGCTGATTACTTCTGTGGGAAAATGTGGCTACACAGCTACCAAGAAATATTTTGATAAAAGCATAAGTAAATGGTCATTCCAAAAGTTTTAGCTAAGATTGTTGGAACAACAACACTGGAATATCCATGTTTCAAATGCAAGAAGAACAGAGGGATAGAAGAGCACACAATGATCAATGCTCTTTTACCTTCAAAAGTAGAATTCTTAAGCAGCAGAAACATTGAATCAAGTAGATTAAAAAATTTTATTTTTTTAAAAACAAAATTTGTTTATTAACTATTTTCTCAGTACATTTACATTTTATATTTTTTACACTTAAAAAAAGCTTTGGGTTCTAGATTTTCTCCTTTAACCCCATGCCCAGCTTCCATTAAGAAATCACATGTGAAGTCATGTAAAACATTTTCTTAAAAGTCATGTTGTGAAAGAAAATGTAGATCTCCCAACCTAATAAAAACAAAACCTCAAGAAAAATAAAGTTAAGAGAAAGAAAGAGACAAAGAGAGAGAAAGAGAGAGAGAGAGAGAGAGAGAGAGAGAGAGAGAGAGAGAGAGAGAGAAAGAGAGAGAGAGGAAGGGGGAGGTAGGGAGGGAGAATGATTTAATGTATATTCAGACACAATCAGTTTCTTCTCTCACTATGGATAGTATTTTTCTTCATAAGTCCTTCAGAGCAGTCACGGATCATTGTACTGCTGCTAACTTTAATTTTTAAAGAAAACATTTTAAATTTGGTACTGTTCTCATTATTCTTTTGTTTCTATCAATCACTGCTTAAGAAGTTTTGGTTTTGTTTCCACCTTCAAATGCGAGTACTAAATCAAAAGTTATTGTTTTTTCCTAACTATATTCCAATTCCTAGGGGAAAAAAAAGAAAGAAAGAGGAAGTTCCCTGATAATTTTGTTGTATATTTGAACAGAATAGAAAGTTGTGCATAGATTTGCTTGCTTCATTCCATGAATTTAAAAAATAGATTTGAAAAAATTTCATGTTCTTATGAACTCACTCAAATTTTAAACTCAAATTTAAAGCATAAATCTAAGGAATATTCATGAATCTACTAGTTCAGACCAGTTTTTCAGCAGAAGAGAATTTAACATCTTATTGACAATAGCTAATAATAGTTACTAGGAACTAAATAACTTGCTTAGCGTTACATAGATAGCAAGAGTAAAGCAGAAACTGAATTCACCTCTCAGGTGCTTTCTTCACATCCAGTATTCCATTAGCTATGCCAATTTGCCCTTCATTGCTTTTATAGATTATAGATTGCCTAAATCTATTATAGATTGCCATTCTAATACCTGTCCCCTCATGTCTCTCTCTCATATATTTCTATCACTGGACCTAAAGCATAGCAGGTGTTCATTAAGTATATAAATATCTATTACTGATTTGATGCTATTTAAGAAAGCCAAATAAACCTTTTATTTCCTAATAGGAAGCATCACAAGGATAACTTATATTCCTGATATAAAACAACAATTGGCATTCCGTACTTTACTTAATCCCTAATACTAATCAAGATTAGATGCTTCTGCTTCATTGTGAAGTCTGCCTTCTTTATATTATCATATCCTTTTCCAATTATATATCCCATCTTTCACAAAGCCATAATAATTTAAATAGAACTTTGTTTTTAAACATGTTTTTAAAGCTTCTTCTTTTTACTCATACATCTGAAGTGATCAGTCCAATATTTAAAGTCAGATGAATTTCCTTTGTGGAACATAAAGAACTTTTAAGCTGAATTGGAAGAAAGAAAAGATCGGAAAAGAAATACAATCATCCTGTGAGAGTCTGTCATCATTCTTGGGGTGATGGATATATAGAGTTTAAACACAAATAGTTGATAATCAGAATAGCTTTATGAGGAATATGCTTCTGTATTTGTATTAGAAAGTAGCAATCCTATTCAGGGAGGATTTGAAAAAAATATAGGACATAATAAAATAAATAGAAAATAGTTGTTCATTATCCTATAGACAGATTGAAAAAATCTATCAAGTTTTGTGCAGAGTAAGAACAGACTCACAGAATTCTCCTTAGGATAAACTAGGACTATGTCAGATGGAAATCTTTGTGCTTAATCACTGGATTAAAGAGAAATGTTTAAAATGTTACTTGAAACCATATGACATCTTCCTTAGTTTTAAGTTCACAGATGAAATTGAAACCAACTATCTTTTGCTTGAATGTAAGTCAAGCTTCTAACCTTTTCATCAAAAGAGAGAATAAAAAGATGTGGCCATCATAAATCTGAGAGTCCAAATTCTCTTGATTTCTGATGGGGGATTGGATATTGGCAGAAATTCATGAACAGCAAAAATTATATTTCAATAAATTGATTCAATCTTTCATATGAAAGTATATAGAATTTTGTGGTTGTTAAATAATATTTTCCTCCATTCTTCTCTCCCTTCAATGCTCCCTCCCCATCTTACTATTGGTTCACATGGAAAGAAACCAAGAGAGATCAAGAGCTTTCTGACATTCTGGGTCTATTTCAGAAGTACCTAGAAAGTCTAGAACCATATAAATGTTCCAAAAGTCTTTTCCTCCCCTTGAATTTATATTGAGTCTAGGTAACTTATAAGAAAATGTGAGAGGCTTCAAGGACTTAATTGGGAATATTAAAGGAATAAGGTAGTGTTTTGGGGCTCCATTTTGTCCTATATTCTAATTATCATGCTAGTCCAGTTTCTATGTAATTCTTGACTCAGTCCAACTCTTCCTTCAAAAACTTTCTCCTTATTGATCTAGCTGTTAAGAAGTTACAGGGATATCATATTCTAGTATGACAAAATAGTTTAATTAGGAAAGGCACAGCAATATCAAGAAACACCAAGCACAGGTAACATAAACTACAATAGACACAATCTCCTTTCTCCTAATGTCAAAGCAGCCATTGGAGGGAAAGGGAAATTAGATAGTCCAACTGTCTTATCAAAAATGCCCAGGTTTTCATATTAAAAATGAATAGAATTCTCTTTCTCCTATCACCAAGGGAAAAGTACTATCTTTCTGTTCATTCCCCTGAGCTAGGAGAAGTCAGGATATGCATTGCTTTCATAAAGGTATCTCCCATAAAAATGGAATGAAAAAATATCACTCAATGAGAGGAAGGTGGCAACATAGGAGTTAGGGCATGTTGCAGAAGTTTCAATTATTCTTCTTTGCACTGTTATTGAACAAATAAGACATCAAAACTAACTCTCAGTACCAAAAGAAATTAGCAAAGGGACTAGTCCAGAATTTCCCTCTAGAAAAAGGCACACATTTATCCTGACATCAATTCTGAAGCCCGGAAGGTGGCTGGAAAAATGAGCAAACAAAAAAGAACAGATGGTAACAGATGCGCCTAAATCAGAAAACCAGAAGAGAATGACTCCAAAATATTTGCTAACAAATACTCAAGGGAAGATACAACTAGGGTGAAAAATCAGTTATGATTAAGAGAAAAGATAACATATTTTTAAAGTTCTTTTTCAATAAGTGAAATGAGAAAATGATGGGAAAACATAGGAAAAGAAATGAACACTAAGGGGAAAAATGAAAGGGAATTGTGAGCTTGGCATAAGTTTGGGCAAAACATTGCCCAATTATTCCATGAAACAACAAAACATATTAAAGCAAAGTCATAGGACTAAAAAAAATAAAAGATGTGAAAAGGGATTAGATAGTAAAAAAAACTGACCTAGAAAAAAAGATTGAGGAGTTAAAATTTAAGACTCATTTGACTGTTTAAGAGTCATGACAAAAATAAGAGCCTAGAAATATAATCAAGAAATCTTAAAAGAAATCCCCAAGTTTGTTAGAACTAGAGAGCAAAGTAGAACTAGAAAGAATACAGTGACCACCTTTTGAAAAAAAAAACCCAAATTGAACACCTCTTAGGAACATAGCCAACATCCATAATGTCTAAGCCAAAGAAAAAATATCTCAAATAGCCAGAAAGATTTCAAATATCAAGCAACCCAGTCAGGATAAAACCTAATTTAGCAAACACCACTATAAAGGATAGGAAAATTTGGAATATAGTTTGTCAGAAAGCAAACAATGGACTTACAACCAGGAATAACTTTCCCAGCAAAACTGAGTATGATACTATGGGAGGAAATGGATCTTTAATAAAATAGAGAATTTCCAAGCATTCCTGATGAAAGGACAAGAATTGCATAGAAACTTTAAAGTTGGTGGAGCCAAGATGGTGAACTGCAGACAGCATTCTCTGTAAGCTCCTGAGACCTGCCCTCAGACACCGACAAACTGAGCCTCCGAACTGGTTCTGGAGTAAGGGCTTCACCAAACACTTGGACTACAACGCACTTCTATCAAATATCTACTTTGAAAGAACTTCTGAGGTCAGTTTTAGACGGGTGGGGATCGAGCAGCTCCCAGCACTCAGATGCCAGTGCGCAGCCGGGGTGCAAGTCCGGGGCTGGGAGAGACCAGAAGATTTTAGGCGGCCAAGAAGTCCCTGGGAGACCCTTGGGCCACTTTGCTCTGCTTGCGGGCAGGTGCTTTGGCAGGTCCACCTTTGATAAAGGGTGGATTGAGAGCAGCTGAAAGTGTGGTCTTAGCGCGGATCTAGCCAGATCAGCCCCAGACCGGAAGTCAACTCGCAAACTGCCCCAGGGCAAATTGAAATCACTGCTGCTGCTGCTGCCACCACTGCCACTGCTGCTGCTGCTGCTGCTGCTGCTGCTGCTGCAGAATTCCCTGCTGGTGACTGATACCTCAGCTAAACATCATGAGCAAGAAGAAGAGAGCTCTCACCATAGACAGCTTTTACAGAGAGAAACTAGAGCAGTCCCCAGATCCTGAGATTCTGAAAACAATCCCAGATAAAGCCACAAAGGTGCACTTAAGCTGGTCTCCCTTTCAGAAGGCTTACCTGGAACACTGCATAAAGAATCTCAAAAGAGAGCTAGAAGAAGATTGGGGAAATAAACTGAGAGCAGTGCAAGAAGGAAATATCGCCCTGCAAAAGAGATGTGAAAAACTGGAAAATAAGTCTGGTGAATCGGAAAAAGACAAAAATTCACTGAAAAACAAAATTAGTGAATTGGAAAAAGACAAAAATTCACTGAAAAACGAAATTAGTGAATTGGAAAAAGTCACCAACTCACTGGAAAATAAAAATAGTGAATTGGTAAAAGATAACAATTCACTGAAAAATAAAATTAGTGAATTGGAAAAAGACAACAATTCACTGAAAAATAAAATTGGCAAAATGGAAAAAGAATGCATTGAATCCAGAAATTCAATTGGCCAGTTACAAAAGGAGCTAAAAAAGATAACTGAAGGAAATAATACTTTAAAAATTAATTGAACAAATTGAAATGAATGACTCAATAAGACTTCAAGAATCAGTCAAACAAAAACAAAAAAAATGAAAAAATAGAAAAATATGAAATATCTCCTAGGAAAAACAAGTGACTTGGAAAACAGATCCAGGAGAGACAATATAAGAATTATTGGACTCCCTGAAAGTCACGATGAAAAAAAGAACCTTGATGCTATCTTCCAGGAAATCATGAAAGAGAATTGCCCTGATGTTTTAGAATCAGAAGGCAAAGTTGGTATTGAAAGAATCCACCGATCACCTCCTGAAAGAGACCCCAAAATGAAAACCCCAAGGAATATCGTGGCCAAATTTCAGGACTGTCGCACCATGGAAAAGATATTAAAAGCTGCTAGAAAAAAACAGTTCAAATACCTAGGAACTGTCATTAGAATTACACAGGATTTGTCAGCTTCCACATTGAAAGATAGAAGGGCCTGGAATCAGATATTCTGGAAGGCAAAAGAACTTGGATTACAGCCAAGAATAAGCTATCCATCTAGAATGAGCATCATCTGCCAGGGAAGAAAATGGTCATTCAATGATACAGGAGAATTTCACCTATTTCTAATGAAAAGACCAGATCTAAACAAAAAATTTGACCTCCAAATAGAGAACTCAAGAGAAGTATAAAAAGGTAAAAAGGAAAGAAATCTCGAGAACTAGATCTCTACTAGGGGTATCCTTAAAGAATGGGGGTATAATTTGATTTTACTTTTATAATAATCGAAAAAAAATTAGAGGTGGAAGGTATATCATACTGTAAAAAAAAGGAGGAGGGGAAAGGAGCTAAAATAAAATAAAAATAAAAAGGAGGTAAAATAAGGCAAAGTCTCATGAAGAGACATAGAAAATCTAATATAATTGAGGGAAAGAAGGGAGGGTGATGAGTATTGTGTAAATCTTACTCTTATTAGATTGGGCTCTAAAAGACTATATCAGACGCATTTGATTTCAGGGAAAAACTTGGCCCTCTGTATAGGGAAGTAGGAGGGAAAGGAGGAAAAGAAAGGGATAAATTAATAGAAGGATTAGGGGAAAGGTGTATAAAAGAAGGAGGGTTCTAAAGGGGGGAGGACTGTAAGAGGGAGGTGGTCATCAAAAATAAAATACTGGGGAGGGGGAAGGGAGTAAGGGGAAAGGGAAGAGAAATATATAACTTTGGGTAAATAAGATGGCAGGAAACATAGATATAGTCATTTTAACTGTGATGTGAATGGGATGAACTTTCCCATAAAACGGAGACGGAGAGCAGACTGGATTAAAAGCCAGAATCCTACAATATGTTGTTTACAAGAAACACATTTAAAACATAGAGATACATACAAAATGAAGGTAAAGGGCTGGAGCAGAATCTTTTATGCTTAAAGTGAACAAAAAAGCAGGGGTAGCAATCCTTATCTCAGATCAAGTTAAAGCAAAAATAGATCTAATTAAAAGAGATAAGGAAGGAAAATATATTTTACTAAAGGGTACCATAGACAATGAAGCAGTATCAATACTAAACATATATGCAACAAGTGGTATAGCATCCAAATTCCTAGAGGACAAACTAACAGAGATGCAAGGAGAAATAGACAGTAATACTATACTAGTGGGGGATCTCAACTTTGCTCTCTCAGAATTAGATAAATCAAACCACAAAATAAATAAGAAAGAAGTTAGGGAGATAAACAAAATGTTAGATAAGTTAGGTATGACAGATCTCTGGAGGAAATTGAATGGTGATAGAAGGGAGTATACTTTTTTCTCAGGGGTTCATGGAACTTATACGAAAATTGATCATGTGTTAGGGCATAAAAACCTCAAAATCAAATGTAGAAAAGCAGAGATAGTAAATGTATCCTTTTCAGATCATGATGCAATAAAACTCACATGTAATATAAGGCCAGGAGAAAATAGACCACAAGTTAATTGGAAATTAAATAATCTAATCCTGAAGAAGGAATGGGTAAAAGAGCAAATTATGGACACAATCGAAAATTTCATCCAGGAGAATGACAATAATGAGACAACATACCAAAATTTGTGTGATACGGCCAAAGCAGTTAGGAGGGGTAACTTTATATCTCTAGATTCTTATTTGCATAAAATAGAGAAAGAGAAGATCAATGAATTAGGGTTACAATTAAAAAAACTAGAAAAAGAGCAAATTAAAATCCCTCAATCAAATACCAAATTGGAAATTCTGAAAATAAAAGGTGAGATTAATAAAATTGAAAATAAGAAAACTATTGAATTAATAAATAAAACTAAGAGTTGGTTTTATGAAAAAACCAACAAAATAGATAAGCCTTTAGTTAATTTGATCAGAAAAAGGAAAGAGGAAAATCAAATTGTTAGTCTCAAAAATGATAAGGGAGAACTTTCCTCCAATGAAGAGGAAATTAGAGTAATAATTAGGAGTTACTTTGCCCAACTTTATGCCAAGAAATTCGATAATGTAAATGAAATGGAGGAATATCTACAAAAATATAGATTGCTCAGGTTAACAGAAGAGGAAATAAATTTTTTAAATAGCCCCATTTTAGAAAAAGAAATAGAACAAGCTATTAATCAACTCCCTAAGAAAAAGTTTCCAGGGCCAGATGGTTTTACATGTGAGTTCTACCAAACATTTAAAGAACAATTAATTCCAATACTATACAAACTATTTGAAAAAAATAGGGACAGAAGGTATACTACCAAATTCCTTCTATGATACAGATATTGTGCTGATAGCTAAAACAGGTAGGGTGAAAACAGAGAAAGAAAACTATAGACGCATTTCCCTAATGAATATTGATGCAAAAATTTTAAATAAGATTTTAGCAACGAGATTACAGAAAGTTATCTCCAGGATAATACATCTTGACCAAGTAGGATTTATACCAGGAATGCAGGGCTGGTTCAATATCAGGAAAACTATCAGCATAATCAATTATATTAATAACCAAACTAACAAAAACGATATGATTATCTCAATAGATGCAGAAAAAGCCTTTGATAAAATCCAACACCCATTCCTATTAAAAACACTAGAGAGTATAGGAATAAATGGGCTTTTCCTTAAAATGATTAGTAGCATCTAGTTAAAACCATCAGCAAGTATCATATGTAATGGAGACAAACTAGAACCATTTCCAATAAGATCAGGAGTGAAACAAGGCTGTCCACTTTCACCATTACTATTTAATATTGTATTAGAAATGTTAGCTTTGGCAATAAGAGAAGAAAAAGAGATAAAAGGAATTAGAGTAGGTAATGAAGAAACTAAATTATCACTCTTTGCAGATGACATTATGGTATACTTAGAGAACCTTAGAGACTCAACTAAAAAACTACTAGAAACAATTCACAACTTTAGTAAAGTTGCAGGATTCAAAATAAATGCACACAAATCATCAGCATTTTTATATATTACCAACAAAGTTCACCAGCAAGATAGAGAAAAAGAAATTCCATTCAGAATAACGGATGATAGCATAAAATATTTGGGAATCTATCTGCCAAGAAAATGTCAGAAACTATATGAACTAAACTACAAAACACTTTCCACACAAATAAAATCAGACCTAGTCAATTGGAAAAACATTAAGTGCTCATGGATAGGCCGAGCGAATACAATAAAAATGACAATACTACCCAAACTAATTTACTTATTTAGTGCCATACCAATCAAACTCCCAAGAAATTATTTTACAGATCTAGAAAAAATAGTAGCAAAGTTCATTTGGAAGAACAAAAGGTCAAGGATTTCAAGGGAATTAATGAAAAAAAAAAGACAGATGAAGGTGGCCTTGCTGTACCAGATATAAAACTATATTATAAAGCAGCGGTCATCAAAACCATTTGGTACTGGCTGAGAAATAGAGCAGTCAATCAGTGGCATAGAATAGGATATCAGGACAAGATAGGTAATAACGTTAGCAATTTAGTATTTGATAAACCCAAAGACCCCAGCTTTTGGGACAAATACTCACTATTCAGCAAAAACTCCTGGGATAATTGGAAACTAGTGTGGAAGAAATTAAGGCTGGACCCACACCTAACACTGCACACCAAGATAAGATCTAAATGGGTTCATGATCTAGATATAAAGAGTGATGTTATAACCAAATTAGAGGAACATGGGATAGTTTACCTCTCAGACCTGTGGAGATGGAATAAATTTATGTCCAGGGAAGATCTGGAACTCTTAATTGAACACCAGATAGATAATTTTGATTATATTAAGTTAAAAAGTTTCTGTACTAACAAAACTAATGCAGACAAGATTAGGAGGGAAGCATCAAATTGGGAAATCATCTTTACATTTAAGGGTTCTGATAAAGGTCTCATCTCTAAGATATATAGAGAATTGTCTCACATTTATAAAAATTCAAGCCATTCTCCAATTGATAAATGGTCAAAGGATATGAACAGACAATTTTCAGATGAGGAAATTAAAACTATTTATAATCATATGAAAAGGTGCTCCAAATCACTGGAGAGCAATTTGGAACTATGCTCAAAAAGTTATCAAACTGTGCATACCCTTTGACCCAGCAGTGTTTCTTTTGGGTTTATATCCCGAAGAAATCATAAAAGAAGGAAAGGGCCCCACATGTGCAAGAATGTTTGTGGCAGCTCTTTTTCTTGTGGCTAGAAACTGGAAACTGAGTAGATGCCCATCAATTGGAGAGTGGCTGAATAAATTATGGTATATGAATGTTATGGAATATTATTGCTCTGTAATAAACGACCAAACAGGACGATTTCAGAGAGGCCTGGAGAGACTTGCATGAACTGATGCTGAGTGAGATGAGCAGAACCAGGAGATCGTTGTACACGGCAACAACATTACTATATGAGGATCAGTTCTAATGGACATGACTCTCTTCAACAATGAAATGCTTCAAACCAATTACAATTGTTCAGGGAAGAAGGCCATATACACGCAGAGAGAGGGATGTGAAATGTGGACCACAGCATAACATTTTCATGTTCTCTATTGATATTTGCTTGCATTGCATTTCCTTTATTGGATTATTCTCTCTTATAGATATGATTTCTCCTGAACAAAAAAATGATGTGTGGCAATAACTCTACATATATTCGATTTAAGTATTCTAACATAATTATCATGTAGTGCATATCCTGCTATCTAGGGGAGGGGTGGGGAGTAGGGGGGAAAAATTTGTAACAGAAAGCTTTGTAAGGGTTAATGTTTAGGAATTACCCATACATATGTTTTGCAAATAAAAAGTATTAATAATAAAAAAAAGAAATTTTGAAGTTCAAATCCATGATTTAAGAGAAGCACAAAAAGGTAAACAAGTAATCATGAGGTCCTAAACAGAGTGGGGAATGCTTACATTCAAAACTGGAAAAAATTGTTGAATCTAAAGGTAACCACAGTTTGGTTTCCCATTGGACAGAGTTTCAAATCACTCAACAGAATGGTTGAATCAGTTTACAACTCCACCAACAATTCATCAACATCCCAGTTTCCCCATATCCTGTCCAACATTTATTGATTCCATTTTTGTCACATTAGCCAATTTAATAGGTGTGAGGTAGTACCTCAGAATTGTTTTAATTTAAATTTCTCTGATCAAAAATCATTTAGAACATTTCTTCATATGCTTATGGATAGTTCTCATTTTTTCATCTGAAAACTGCCTGTTTATATTATTTGACCATATGTCAATGGTGGGAAAGCTTGTATTCTTATAGATTTGACAAGGTTCTCTATTTGAGAAATGAGGCATTTATCAGGGGTACTTGCTATAAAGATTATTTTTCAGCTTTCTGCCTTCCTTCTAATTTTAATTGCATTGGTTTTGATTATACAAAAGTTTTTTTTTTAATTTTAATGTAATAGAAATTATTTATTTTACATTTTGCAATGCTCTCTGAATTCTTCTATTCTCTATAGTCCTGACAGATAATCTCTTCTTTCTTTTAATTTGCTTATAATCTCATTTTTCATGTCTAAATCATGTAAGCATTTTTATCACATCTTGGAAAATAATGTGAAATGTTGATCTATACCTAGCTGATATCCTTTTGTTTTCCAGTTTTTCTAACAGCTTTTTGTCAGATAGTGAGCTCTTACCCCAAAGGCTAGATAGTTTTCTATAGTCATTGACTACTATGTCTTATGTACCTAATTATTCCATTGATCCACTAGTTTTTTTTTTTCTTACCCAATACCAAGTAGTTTTCATGATTACTGCTTTATAAAATAGTTTGAGATATAGAATTACAAGGCTACTTTCCTTTTTTCCAGCCACTTAGCTTTACTTACACTTACAGTATAGTATCACACTACTTCAAATGTATTTCTTGTAAATAAGGTACTGTAGTTTCTGAATTTTGATCCACTCTGCTATCTGTTTTAATTTCATGGGAGAGTTCCTCCAGTCCACAATTATTATTATTAACTGTTTTCCCCTTCATCCTATTCTTTCTTTCTCCTTTCACCCTTTCTCTCTTCCCCAGTGCTTTGCTTCTGCCTATTACCTCCTCTAATCTGCTCTCCCTTTTGTCAGTCAGCCTCACCTTTACTTAATATCTCCCTCTCCTACTATGCTGTCAGATAATATAGATTTCAATTTTCAACTGATTGTGGATATTATTCTCTCTTTGAGCCAATAATTATGAGAGTAAGGTTTAAGTCATGCTCATCACCCGTATTCCTCTCCATTGTAACAGGGCTTTCATGTCTCTTCAAGTGAAATATTATTGTTTATTATTTATAATTTCATTCCACCTCCTCTTTCCTTCTGTATTCAGAATACTCGTCTTTCTCATCCTTTGATTATTTTTTATGTCATTCCCTCAAATTCATCTTATATCCCTTTCCTCTGTCTAGCTCTATTACTAGTGGTACAATTTTTAAGAATTACAAGTATAATTTTCCCTTAGTGGGTGTAACAGTTTTGAATTTCTTGTCTTCTTTTTTTCCTTTTCACTTGTTTATGCTCTTGGGTCTTGACATAAGAGGCAAAATTTTGGTTTTAGTTCTGGTCTTCTCCTTTTGAAAACTTGAAATCCTATTATTCCATTGAATAACCATATTTCCCTTTGAGGTATCATGCTAATTTATCCAGGTAGGTGATTCTTGGTTGTATTCTTTATTCCTTTTCCTTCTAGTCAGATTTTCTTTTTTTTTCTTTTCTTTTTTTTGGCTCATTTATTTTTACCCCTTTTCCATTTGTTTAAATTGGAGTTCTATTCTTGGAGTGGAAGGGTAGGTGTCTCAGGTTCTTTATGTGAGACCTGGTGCTTCACTGATGCTGCCATGAAACCCACAAGGAGCTCTCACCTCTGGTAGGATATAAGGGAATGAGGTGAGAGGTAGCTGGTACTGTTGAAGGCTTTATGGGTGTGGTAGCTTACCTGATGTGAAACATTGTGCTGGTTTCTGGCTTGTGTTGAGGCCAGTGTTCTTTTCTTGGGGATACACTGAAGCATTTGTGATCTGGCTGCTGGAGGATGCCTGTTTGCCCAAAACTATGATGAAGCACAAGGAAGTTCTCAGAGCTGTAGTCTGCCCATTTATTTTGCTGGCTAGCCTTTGGTACATGGCCCTCCTGGTTCTGGTTTTTGCCTGTCCCACTTCCCTGGGGCTCAGGATCCACCTATAACTGTTTTGCTTAAACGGGGCTTGTTGCTGACTTGCTGGAATGCTTCCTGTCCTAAATGAAATTCCCCTTTTGCCCAAGTAAAACAGCTCTTTCCTGTCAATCTTCCAAAATTTTGCACTCAAATATTGTTTCATCCTGCCTTTTTGCTCATTCTTTTCTGGGTTTTTTCTGTGCTTCTATTTTATGCTTGTTTAGAGATGAATATGAGAGTTATGGCAATTTACTCTTTACTCAGACATCTTACCTCCCTGAAGTCCCACCTACCAAAAGAAATGTTTATTTTTAAAGAGTAAATGCTTAAAGTGAAGAGATATCTGTATTAAAGACCATCTCATTCCCTAGAAACGCTTGGAGAAATTAATATTTCTCTACCTCATTTTTCTTAGGGTCATAGCAATAGAGTTGGAAGTTGCAATAAGTTGTTTTACAGATGATGAAAGAGAGGCTTAGAAGTGTTAACTGCCTTCTAGTTAAATGATAAATAAAATTTGAACCCATGCTCTCCCAATTAAAAACAAGTCATCCTTTCATTGTACCATGTTCTGTTTTACAAATCTCCCTGGTTTTAATATTAAAATGACAACAACCTCTGAAGGAGCCCTTTGTGGAGATACTTCTTTATCTTATAGGATAAAATGAGAGGGATTATGGAGCAAGATATCTTCTCTTACCTCCTTTATAGGATTTATGCCAGAATAAATTTGGAAAGAATAACTCTAGAAATTTAAGTTGGATAAATTAAGATATGACAAGAACAACAATCTCCTCTGATTGTTGTGAGGATAAGATGAGATAATATTTGTAATGTGGATTGTAAAAAAAAATTCTATCTTTTAATAATAAAAGCATTATATTTTTTCAAAATGCTTGCAAAACCTTGTGTTACAAATTTTTCTTCCTCTCTCCCCACCTGTCCCCTCCCCTAGAAAGCAAGTAATTCAATATAGGTTAAACATGGTGCATTGCATATCTTAAGGTACTATATAAGCATGATCTATTTAAGATGGAAGATCCTATCCATTTTATCCCTTGATGCTTATATTGCCTTTTTAAGTACGGGTTCCCCCAAGCTATAGAATTCTGCTTTCACTCTTCATTCATTAGGACACTTCGTGAATTTTCTCCATCTTCAGCTGTTTATATTTTGTTTGTTTTTTGTTTGTTTTAGGTCATGCCTTTTACCTGAAAATTTTAAAGAATAAATGACTGGTGTCCTGTGATAGCATCCAAATTTCATCCAAATTATATTCTGCATCATAACCTCCTACCTCTTCAAAATTCATTCTGTAAGACTCATCAAAGCTTTTTGTGAGTTGTCCCATTTCTTATCACCTTTGAGTTCATTTCCTCAAAGAGCAATCATCTCTCTGACAACTTGATTTTTGAGACAACTTTTCAAGGAGAAAGCAAAACTCTCTCAATTTCTCTTTAAATTAATTTCAACAAATTTTGTTAGTGATAGAGGTCTATCTTGTTTTTCCCTGGTGGAAACAAGCTCAAATGGTGATTTCATCGAAAAATCCCTGGGGAAAAGTTTCATCTTCTTAAAAAAGTGGGTCAGAAACTATACTATTTTAGTCCCTTCCTTGGGTCTCCTTCATGCTGTTTAAGAGAGCATCAGCCCTTCTTACGAATCAGGAAATCAGTTCTGTCAAGTATCTAACTGCCCAATTGGATTGAATTACTTTGAATATACTTTTATCAAAGAAAACAGCATTTATCCTAACAATTTTCCTTTTTAATTCCTTTATTGTTAAAGTCCATATCTACTTTTGGTATCAAGTGCCTTGGTTTCATCAATAAGAACATCAAAGTTTTTCTTTGCTGTTTTCTGTGCTCCTCTCTTTCATGTGACATACTCACCCATCATGATACCAGTTATTTCTTGCTTTAACAAGCCTTCTTCCTTTCTACTTGCAGCAGCTTTAACCCATCATGACTTTGGTCAGGATTTATGAGCATTAGACAATAGCAACCCACTTCAATGATATCCACAGTTGCATTTTTACTTTTTTGCTCTTAGTAATGAGGATGCCATCTTTTGAAATTCCCTGATACCTAGCACAATTATACATGGATTTAAAAGCAGCTATGGAAGGATTTCCCTTTTATCTAGCTTCCAAACTGAAGTATTTATTTTTTATTTATTTATTTTTATTTGCAAAACATATGTATGGGTAATTCTTCAACATTAACCCTTACATAGCTTTCTATTACAAATTTTTCCCCCCTACTCCCTACCCCTCCCCTAGATGGCAGGATATCTACTACATGTTAATTATGTTAAAATACTTGACAAATCGAATATATGAATACATATTTCCACACTTATCATTGTTGTGCAAGAAAAAAACATATCTACACGAAAGACATTATCATAAAAAGGAAACACAATGTAAACAAACATCAATCCAGAGTATGAGAATGTTATGTTGTGGTCCATATTTCACATCCCTCTCTCTGGGTGTATATGGCTTTCTTCAGTGAACAATTGGAAGTGGTTTGAAACATTTCATTGTTGAAGAGAGCCATGTCCATCAGAATTGATCGTCATATAGTCTTGTTGTTGCCATGTATAATGATCTCCTGGTTCTGCTCATTTCACTCAGCATCAGTTCATGTAAGTCTCTCCAAGCCTCTCTGAAATCGTCCTGCTGGTTGTTTCTTACAGAACAATGATATTCCATAACGTTAACATGCCATAACTTATTCAGCCATTCTCCAATTGAATGGCATCTATTCAATTTCCAGTTTCTAGCCGCTACAAAAAGGGCTGCCACAATCATTCTTGCACATGTGGGGCCCTTTCCTTCTTTTATGATTTCTTTGAGATATAAGCCCAATAGAAATGCTGCTGGGTCAAAGGGTATGCACAGTTTGATAACTTTTTGCACATAGTTCCAAATTGCTCTCCAGAATGGTTGGATCCATTCACAGTTCTACCAACAATATATCAGTGTCCCAGTTTTCCCACATCCCCTCCAACATTTGTCATTATCTTTTCCTGTCATTTTGGCCAATCTGACAGGTGTGTAGTGGTGTCTCAGAGTTGTCTTAATTTGCATTTCTCTGATCAATAGTGATTTGGAGCACCTTTTCATATGACTACAAATACTTTTAATTTCATACTCTGAAAATTGTCTGTTCATATCCTTTGACCATTTATCAATTGGCGAATGGCTTGAATTCTTATAAATGAGAAAATTCTCTATATATTTTACAGATGAGACCTTTTTCCGAACCCTTAAATGTAAAGATGACTTCCCAATTTATTGCTTCCCTCCCACTCTTGACTGCATTGGTTTTGTTTGTACAAAAACTTTTTAACTTAATATAGTCAAAGTTATCTATCTGGTTTTCAATTAAGAGTTCCAGTTCTTCTTTGGACATAAATTTATTGCATCTCTATAGGTCTGAGAGGTTAACTATAATGCGTTCCTCTAATTTACTTATAATATCACTATTTATATCCAGATCATGAACCCATTTAGATCTTATCTTGGTATGTGGTGTTAGATGTGGGTCAAACCCTAATTTCTTCCACATGAGTTTCCAATTTTCCCAGCAGTTTTTGTCAAATAATGAGTACTTATCCCAGAAGCTGGGGTCTTTGGGTTTATCAAAGACTAAATTGCTATAGTTATTGCCTAGTTTGTCTTATGATTCTATCCTATTCCACTGATCGACTACTCTATTTCTTAGCCAGTACCAAATGCTTTTGATGACCGCTGCTTTGTAATATAATTTTAGATCTGGTACAGCAAGTCCACCATCATCAGCCTTTTTTTCATTAATTCTCTTGAAACTCTTGATCTTTTGTTCTTCCAAATGAATTTTGCTACTATTTTTTTTCTAGACCTGTAAGATTTCTTGGGAGTTTGATTGGTAAGGCACTAAATAAGTAAATTAGTTTGGGTAGTATTGTTATTTTTATTATATTCGCTCGGCCTACCCATGAGCATGTTATGTTTTTCCAATTGACTGGGTCTGATTTTATTTGTGTGGAAAATGTTTTGTAGTTTAATTCATATAGTTCCTGACTTTCCCTTGGCAGATAAATTCCCAAATATTTTATACTATCAACAGTTATTTGGAATGGAATTTCTTTTTGTATCTCTTGCTGCTGAACTTTATTGATAATATATAAAAATGCTGATGATTTATGTGGATTTATTTTGTATCCTGCAACTTTGCTAAAGATGTGAAGTGTTTCTAGTAGGTTTTTAATTGAACCTCTAGGGTTCTCTAAGTATACCATCATGTCATCTGCAAAGAGTGATAATTTGGTTTCCTCATTACCTATTCTAATTCCTTTAATCTCTTTTTTTCTTCTCTTACTGCCAAAGCTAACATTTCTAAGACAATATTAAATAATAACGGTGACAGTGGGCAGCCTTGTTTCACTCCTGATCTTATTGGGAATGGTTCTAGTTTGACTACATTACATATGATGCTTGCTGAAGGTTTTAAGTAGATACTACTAATCATTTTAAGGAAAAGCCCATTTATTCCTATACTCTCCAGTGTTTTTAATAGGAATGGGTGTTGGATTTTATCAAAGGCTTTTTCTGCATCTATTGAGATAATCATATAGTTTTTGTTAATTTGTTTATTAATATAATTGATTGTGCTAATAGTTTTCCTAATATTGAACCAGCCCTGCATTCCTGGTATAAATCCTACTTGATCATGGTGTAGTATCCTGTGGATAACTTTCTGTAATCTCGTTGCTAAAATCTTATTTAAAATTTTTGCATCAATATTCATTAGGAAATGGGTCTATAATTTTCTTTCTCAGTTTTCTCCCTACCTGGTTTAGCTATCAGCACCATATCTGTATCATAGAAGGAATTTGGTAGTATACCTTCTTTCCTTATTTTTTCAAATAGTTTGTTTAATATTGGGATTAATTGTTCTTTAAATGTTTGGTAAAAATCACATGTAAATCCATCTGGCCCTGGAGATTTTTTCTTAGGGAGTTGATTAATAGATTGTTCTATTTCTTTTTCCAAAATAGGGCTATTTAAATAATTTATTTCCTCTTCTGTTAACCTAGGCAATCTATATTTTTGTAGATATTCCTCCATTTCATTTACGTTATCAAATTTATTGGCATAAAGTTGGGCAAAGAAACCCCTAATTATTACTCTAATTTCCTCTTGATTGGAGGAAAGTTATCCCTTATCATTTTTGAGACTAACAATTTGATTTTCCTCTTTCCTTTTTCTAATCAAATTAACTAAAGGCTTATCTATTTTGTTGGTTTTTTTCATTAAAACAACTCTTAGTTTTATTTATTAATTCAATAATTTTCTTATGTTCAATTTTATTGATCTCCCCTTTAATTTTCAGAATTTCCAATTTGGTATTTAATTGAGGGTTTTTAATTTGGTGTTTTTCTAGCTTTTTTATTTGTAAGCTCAGTTCATTGATCTTCTCTTTCTCTGTTTTATGCACGTAAGCATCTAGAGATATAAAATTACCGCTTATAACCGCTTTAGCTGTGTCCCAGTAATTTTGGTATGTTGTCTCATTATTGTCATTTGCTCTTTCACCCATTCATTCTTCAGGATTAGATTATTTAATTTCCAATTAACTTGTGGTCTATTTTCTCCTGGCCTTATATGACATGTGAGTTTTATTGCATCATGATCTGAGAAGGATGCATTTACTATTTCTGCTTTTCAGAGGACTCCATTGTAGGCTGGAAGTGAGGGTGGGACTCAGCTCAGCCCATCGTTGCAGAAATTCCAAACTCCAAACTCCAAATTCCAAATATCTGGAGTTTATCTGAGGCACTCGGGACACTCTGCCCTGATTGGGGGCAGGTATTCTGGCAGACTTGCCTTGTTTAAGGAGTAATCCGGACTTACTCCCAGCCCCCACTGGCCCAGCACCTTAAGTTATTTCGCCAAAGTGCCCCAGGGAAAAGATCTCCAGCCACCATTTCAGCCGCCATTTTTTCCCTACCTTAAAAAGATATCCACGTTGTCTAAAAAAATAAAAAAAAAACCCAAAACAACTAAGAAGCAAAAGAGAGGTCTCACCATAGACAGCTTTTATCGAGAAAAAGAAGGGATGATCCCAGATCCTGAGGTTCATTTAGACAAAGTTCCAGAAGAAGTTATTAAAGACCATCACTGGTCACTTTTTCAAAAGGCCTTTCTGGAAGATTGCGTAAAGAACCTCAAAAGAGAGCTGGAGGATAGGTGGGAAAATAAATTGAAATCAATGCAAGAAGGATACAATATCTTGCAAGATGATTATAATGCCCTGCAAAAGAGATATGAAAAAGACACCAATTTATTGAAAAATAAAATTAGTGAAATGTAAAAAGAGTGCAATGAATAAAAAAAATTCAATTGGCCAGTTACAAAAGGAGCTGGAGCTTAAAAAGGTAACTGAAGAAAACAACACTTTACAAATAAGAATTGAACAGGGGGCGGAGCCAAGATGGCGAACTGCGGACAGCTTTCTCTGTGAACTCCCTCCGACATTCCCTCAAATCCAGAAAGTAAGCCTTAAAACTGGTTGCTGAGTGAGGTCCTCGCCAAGCATTTGGACTACAACGCACTTCTATAAAAGATCTACCTTGAAAGAACTCCGGAGAAGGTTAGCCTCAGGTGAAATCGGCCTCCGGTCGCGATCTGACTCCAGCCGGGGCGGAAGTCAGGGCTGCGATAGAGGGGCGGAATTTGGGCACCCAGGAAGCCCCTGGGAGACGCCTGGGCCACTTTGCTCTGCTTGCGGGCAGGTGCTTTGGCAGATCTACCTTTGGAAGGGGGTGGATTGAGAAAAGCTGAAAACGTGGTCCTGGTGCGAATCTAGCCCGACCAGCCTCAGACCGGAAGTCAACTCGGCAAACTGCCCCAGGGCAAATACAAATCGTTGCAGTTTTCTCGGCTTTTGACCAATATCCCAACTTTAAATCATGAGCAAGAAGCAGAAGAGAGCTCTCACCATAGAAAGCTTTTACGGAGAAAAAATAGAACAGTCCCCAGATCCTGACATTATGAAAACAATCCCAG
The DNA here is from genome assembly GCA_023553655.1 of Myrmecobius fasciatus. Taxonomy (NCBI): domain Eukaryota; kingdom Metazoa; phylum Chordata; class Mammalia; order Dasyuromorphia; family Myrmecobiidae; genus Myrmecobius; species Myrmecobius fasciatus. The sequence goes on along the minus strand of JAJPUD010014032.1, from coordinate 490 downwards.
ATGAAGCCACAAAGGCAGACTTAAGTTGGTCTCCCTTTCAGAAGGCTTACCTGGATGATTGCATTAAGAATCTCAAAAGAGAGCTAGAAGAAGAATGGGGAAATAAATTGAGATCAGGGCAACAGAAATATCAAAAACTGGAAAATAGGACTGGTGAATTGGAAAAAGAAAACAGTTCACTGAAAAACAAAATTGGTGAATTGGAAAAAATCACCAATTCACTGGAAAATAAAAATGGTGAACTGAAAAACAAAATTGGTGAATTGGAAAAAGACAACAATTCACTGAAAAACAAAATTGGTGAATTGGAAAAAGACAACAATTCACTGAAAAATAAAACTGGCAAAATGGAAAAAGAATGCATTGAATCAAGAAATTCAATTGGCCAGCTACAAAAGGAGCTAAAAAAGATAACTGAAGGAAATAATACTTTAAAAATTAAAATTGAACAAATAGAAGTAAATGACTCAATAAGACTTCAAGAATCAGT